>NW_019775547.1:237686-249368 GCF_001039355.2 Lingula anatina | reverse complement strand
ACACACACACACACCACACACACACACACACCACACACACACACACACACACACACAACAACACACACACACCACCACCACCACCACCACCATCACCACCACACACACACACACACACACACACACAGTGGCACACAACCCTCCCTTGCATTTTTCATTTCATCAACCTGGAGAACCATTTCGTTTTAGGAATATGGTGGGATGCTGTATCTTGATATTTATTCATATTTATTCAAAACGGTGTCCCCTTCACACAAAATGAACATATGGTGGCTAGACATAACTAAATAGATGCACATCAAAACGAAATAAGGAAGAAAGTGTTACCTCAAAAGAGAAGCGAGCTCTTTCAAGGACAGCGCCATCTTCTATCTCGTTTTCTCACGCGTGGTTGTGCCTCATGATTAATCAATCATACGTAATAAAAACCCTGCCTTATGATTATGTCAGTAATTGCTAAGTTGAAAAGGCTATTAAAGGGGAACAAAGTACCTCTGTCGTGTTGGAGGAAGTTAGTTTGAATAATGTTTGCGAAGTGGGCCTAGATTTTTCGATTTTCCGCACTATCCAAGGAAGTGCCTCGCTACAGGCGTTTAATCTCAAAAAGTGCATAGCCAATACGATTGTCGAGAACGAGGCATCTAATAGGAAGAAGCTTCAGTCCACTGAAGATGGATGCTAAGTCGATAGCTGTAATCTGCATCGTAGTCGGCTGTTTAGTTGTTGTTTATCCGAAGATTTTCCATCCCATGATCAAACGGGCACTTGGGTTTGGGGAGAAAACCAACGCTGACAAGTTGGGTAAGCAATGCTCTTCAGTGTCAGTCAGAACGGCTTGGGGTTCTGATCAGCCTGACGACGATAAAGTTTCTCGAATGGGTCAAAGATGTAAACAACGCAATGCAAAATCTAACTGATTGCAGAGTTTTTTTCTATTTTAAACGAAAACTTATCGTCTAAGAAGTTGCATGGGTAAAATGCACAAAGTTACACTCAGTGTGAACCACAGGTTGCTACTGATTGAAACCCACATTACCAAATTTGGTGACTAGTATATATTTAACTTTCACCTTTTAACTTTTAATAAATTTAATGGAAAATGTTAACAATATATTTTTGATTTTTCTGTAGATAAAAATGGAATGCCACATGCACCAAAAATGAGGCCAGGGCCAATGAGTGACAGGCATATGATGGTAAGTTGAAGCTAATTAATCAATATGCTTGCAGTAGTTACCAGGCATCTTTTAATACAAAAATTCATGCACTAGCACTCCTATTTACACTTTCTATTATTCACTTTCAATAACAGAAATAAAAGTGCTATGGCATGAAAATACATGCTAGGTATCTTTGATAAAATCCATTTTGCAATTTATTTATAATGATACAAATGCATAAAGTGAAATTTTAATCTGAGCTCACTCTTTGAAAGAATTTATTTTATTCAGATGACTCTTTTTTTCTTGCCAGATCAATATTTTGAACTAAATAACTGCTGAGGTTGATGGAAGATAATAACGTATTTGACATTTTTAGTAATAAAAAAGAGGATGGCATTTGTTTAAAAATCATTTCATATGGTGGGGTGTGCTTTAGAAACTGTTAGAGCCAGTGTTTTCCAGTGTAAAGAAATTAACTTTTCTGACAGAAATTATCATTTCTATTTACCTCTTGTTTGATGTGGTAAAAACAACAATTTTGAAATGTCTATTATGTGTGTGTTATGTAGGGTGGAACCCCCCACCCAGGCATGCGGGCAGCAGCAGAGATGCGTAAACAAGCCATGGAGACGCAGGGCTCTGGGAGAGGAGGCATGGTCACCATGATGTTGCCTGTGTACACTATTGGCATTGTGATATATCTCATCTATACACTGTGTAAGGTTAGTATACATGATAGGGACAAATATTAATAACAGAGTTTGCCTACAAAACAGAAGATCAGCATCTTTTATACTAAATAGTTTTCTGTACGGTTTATAAGCTTAGGCAAATGAGGTGTGCTTTAAAACAAATACTCTAAAACTATGTCATCATCAGTGGACTTTCCTAAGTTGTAAGATATGTGTGTATCTATTTGTGGAATTGAATGCTGTCATTTATTGATATTTTTCACTTTGTATTTTAAGATCTTCAATAAAGACGACAGCAAGAGTGGTGGAAGAAAGAACAACGTGTGGTACACGGATAAATTGAAGAGTTTTACTGAGGAGGATAGTGATGAAGTTGGAGATGAGGATTATGCGGAGTACATACGTAAAAAGAAGAGACAGAGAGAGCTTGATATTATGCTAAACAAGGCAGATGAAAGAAAGATATGTAAGTAAAGAGAGAGGCTGCTATTTCATAATTAAAATGATGGTAGATGTTGTTGGATTTTTGAAAGTTAGTCTTATGTAGTGATGGTTGTCCTTTGAAAATATACAGTTTACTTCAAAAGATACTGGATAAAGATGACAAGGATAAAATTTTTGTAAAATTTTTGTGAAATTTTATACAATGGATTACTCTAGATTGGCACAAAGAAAATTTATCTATTTGACTTAAGTGTTAGGGTATAAAAATTATAGAGTAAACATAGTTTGGCATTTCTTAAATTATTCTGATTTTTTCAGCGGACTATGAGATGCTTCAGCTGCAGGAGAAGCTACTGGAAACCGAAGCTCAGATGCAAAGAATAGTTGATGCAATGAAGCAAGTGCAGGGTAAAATGACCACTGTGGGAAGTGAGACTGTGGCACAGGTATGTCTATTTTGTGTTTAAAGACATCAGTGGCTTGCTGCTGTGACTAGCAGAATATACATACTTTGCCATTGTTAGGGATTAGCTTTTTTTGTGGTGAATTTATTTTCAGGGAATATCAAATTTGATATCAGTAGATATTGTGGACATATTTGTGGAGACTTGTTCTTGTAATGATTTAGTTGGTTACTTTTCAAAATTCCAGTCATTAAGAAATGTCTAATGATAACATTAATTCTATTATATAGTAAACTACAATGTATAAAACAAACATTTCCAATTTTCCCCTTTGAAACCATTTATAAGTGGGAAAACAGATCCTTATGATTGAAAAACATTAAAATGCAGATATTAAGACATATATACTATTTGATTAGACATTGATGTCTTCTTTATATTCGCTGGCATTTTCCAGATGAGTCAAGGTGCAGGAGACAGTGGATCAACAGAGCAGTTGTCCAAAAACCAAGAAACTGACATGTGTGAGCCAATGGCTGATAAACTGGAACAAAAAGAGGAAAATGCATTGGATCAAATTTCAGCTCAGGGAGCTTCGTTTGATCAGGAAGAAGAAGATGAACTGAGCTTTGCAGATATGTCCCATGACAGGACAAACTTTAGTGAGGAGCTGGGAATTGAGGACAGTCTGACAGAGTCTGATTCTGAGTCAGAGGATACAGAGGCAGAACAGGACAATAATGAAACCTACAGGAAACACCAGCAGAGTGATGAGAATGAGGAAAATGAAGTTGAAGAAATACTCTTGCCAGAAAACAAAAGTGATGACACCAGGTGTGATGACGAGAGTGACGGCTTGCACCATCTTAGAAAACGCCAGGCAAGAGACTTGCATGCAGCAGAAGATTAAGTTTTAAGAACGGCAGCTTTACAGTGCACCTAGCAGATATCATGTTAGGTCTCATACTGATGATTTTATGAATTATTCACATACTTTAGAAATGGAAAGGTGCATAGTTCCTTTATTTAATGAAATTGAATTGTGTGTGTATTATACAGTGCACCAACATCAGTTTTTTGCTACTTTACATAAGAATGCAATTTTTTTGGTCAGAAATATTTTTGTCATCTTCTTTTAAGTCGTACATTTTTATAACAATTTGGATGAAAGATTGAGATAGCTGGTATTTAACACAATTATTTCTTCTATGAGTAAAATATGTTGTTATCGTTTCAGTCATAATGAAGGCACTGTAGTGTTCATTACTCAGCTTTAGCTGATGAGACTAAAATGGCTCTTTTTCTAAAGGCAACATGGTATTTCATTGGTATTTGACTTTCATATTTTGATTTACAAACAAACTGAATCATGAAGAACTTTGTTGTCATGTTACATAAAATAACAAGATAAAATGCCAACTAGTGAATACATACAGACTGCAAACATATTTGCAATAAGAGATTGATTAAATCAAGTTCAAAATGTTCAAAATGTGAGGAAAAAAAGCCAGTGTGAAGTTTTATGTGGTAACGTTTTTGTCCCATTTATTGTTTGTTTAGTGTGTAGTGAAAGGAATCTCATCATGAATTGAATTTTTATACATGTGATAAATAGTCTTGTTTTGTCTGCTGACAGTTGAACATTATTTTGTAATTAATGAGGCTTTTTACATCTCATTATTTGGTGGTAGTGATTTATCCATAGTTATTATGTGTTTGGAAATAATTGTGTATTTTGTTATAAACACTTGGTATGTAACATGGGCAATGGGGCATGTACAGCATCTATGCCACATAAATTTGCCTCAGTTTTTGACCTTACATGTTACACAGGTAAGGCCCTCACAACATCCCAACTTACAACTCTCAGTGGATACGACTATCCAAACCCTTGTGTAACTGTCCTCCATCGCATTAAAAAGTATATCATTCACAAAAAAAAGTCATATTTTTCACAAACTAGTTTGGTAATGTTTTACTCTTTTTATTCCAGCTATGCAGTAGTGTTAGCACTTGTGTGCACCATTAATTTACAATATACGTATATATAACCTGTCTTACAGGGTGTCATGATATACCTGGGCATTAAATAAGGCCAAAAAAACTGAGGCAACAAATACCCAATATGGCGTGTGGCAATCATGTTTTTCTAGCTAACTGAAATGTCATATAAATAGCAACTTACTGTATCTCAGTGTTATTTTGTTGGTGTAATTTATTTTAATAGATGTATTGGTAGACAAACTTGCACTTTAGGTGTGTTATGATATCTTTTAATAGTCCCAAAGATCATTTTGGAATTCCTAGAATGTCCCCAGTTAACTTCAAGTATTACTGCTTTGGATAAACAGAAGACAAAGCACGACTTTATATAGACTTTTTGAAAGTCAGTTTATATTTGCAACTCTTTTCTTTTTGCCTTATGTTTGATTTTGCATTCACTTTTTCACGATTGTAGATATTTATAGCTATTTTTTATTTTTATGCAAAAGTCATTGATTAGACATTATACTTTAATTTATTTCAACAATAAATGTTTCTTTACACAATCTAGTTCTTGTGCTAGTTCAGTTTGGAGGAAATGGTACTTGCAGAAAAAAAATGTACAGCCGATGAGAGATTTTCTTTTTTTTTTGACATACAAGATGCTGCCTGGAAAAACAGAATAAAACCAACCATAGTTTTGTTTTGCATTCCCAAAATTAAAATTTCTTGCAACCAAACTGCATCTGCTATGCCTAATGGGCCCTAAACAAAACTGCCAACGAAAACAAATTCCAATTTTTGTGAATAAAGTCGTAACTTTGGAATGCCATTGGCCTTGCCCAGTGCAGTGTCCTGTCAGCGCGTTGTTTACGTTCTATTTTCGGCCTGGTTGACCTCGCAAGGTATTCAGCCGGCCGGTGCGCTCACCTCACAAATTGTGACAGGTGAGAAATCTAAGGTTTGAATCTCAAAGACGAAAGTTCCTTTAGAAAACTTACTTTCATTTACAAAGACATGTATTTTTATTGTGCACCATCATTGTTAACCAGTATGAAAAGTATTGTTTTCGCACCAGGCCGTAAAATACTTTGGACTGTCTTTTTTTAAAGGGTCAAAGGCTTGCCACGTGATCGGGCGCCATCTTTGTTATTATCAGCTGGTACAAACACGGATATCTGTCTTCTTGCTGCTGCAGGTTGGATGAATATAGACCTGTGACTTGTGACTTTGACTGGGGCGTCAATATGACCGAAGTGCTGACAGAAGAGCAACTTGAAGTGCTCAACGAGCACAAGTACAGCGCCCAGGGCTCCTCCATATCAGAAGTGGTCATGCAAAAATTCTGGCGATGGCTTGTCGAACAGGTGCCCCTCTGGGTTTCCCCGAACGCCATCACTTTGGTCGGTTTGATAATTAACGTCGCAACGTCTCTCGTCTTGGTGTATTATAGTCCGGATGCTAAACATGCGGCAAGTACCATATTAGCATTTAGAAATATTATAGCAAAAGTTTTGTTAGAACGAAAGTTACAGCAGAATTTGGAAGCAAAGCAATAGTCCAAAGTTCATTTTGGATTCTCGACTGACTGGGTCATAGTCGTGATACAAATACCTAATACAGTGTATTGTGCTTTGATATGTGAAGTAAATGTGTTCTCTAAAACCGAAAAACTAAACACCATAATGTAATATGCCAGTTGTTTTATGAACATTTTTTTGGATTCGGTTAATTGTATTGTCTCACTAATTTTTGAATGGATTTCATTGTTACATTTGTGTGTGTGTGTGTGTGGGGGGGGGGGGGGGGGTATCTCCATACTGAAGTTTTCTTGATGTTTACTTTCGGTATGACTACTGGGAAAGTTTCGATTTGTGGTTCAGCTAAACCCGCCCTAGAACTTGGTGTGATTACAGTTATTATGTACACCGTAGTTATCTCTTAACAGCAGTTTCTTTTTCACATATTAAGACAAGACGCAGTTATCATGGGATACCGTAGGGAAAAAACATATGCTCATGTGCCATTTAGATAACTTGGGAAATACAGAAAGCAAAATATGAAAACATACATTTGTTTTGTTCATTCTGTGTTTTTAAACTGTACTATGACCTTGTAATAGATTTGAACCAAATGTGTGTCATCTTGCTACTCTCAAACAAAAGCTCCTTGTCCTTTTGTGCAGTTTTTTAAAAGCAGTGACATCCCCTCCTCACCCCCCACCCCCCAAAAAATAAATAAAAATAAAGAAAAAAAATCCAAAGTTAAAACATACCAAAATTTTGTATATATCAAAAATCTTCATAACTTGAATGAATCCCTTACAATTATCCTCTATGATTCACTCAGGAATAAATAGAGAAAAAGAAAAAAAGGGTAGACATAAGAATATCAAGTACACTCTTTGTGCTGTTGGCAGTGCAGCATGCTATATTATCAGACTTTAGGCAGGATATTCAACAGCTGCCTTATTAGACTTATCACCTGCTGGTGTAAAAGGGTATTATGTCATGAATCCAATTACATACCCTAGCTCAGTAATTAGAAGCATGTTCTATTTCTGGATGAAATCCATGAATTTCAATGGAATTTGATTGACTGTATTGTGTGTAGGAAAATTATGAATCACAATTGACACCTTTTTTAAATGAACTCTGGAAATCTATTTTTCAAGAATTGTTATCATGTTAAATGAGAATTCAAAGTAAAAGTAATATATTGAAAGATTTCCACACAAGTGCACACTCACACACACAAGCAGGCAAACATACACTGAAATTTTTAAAAGTTTGTTGTAGATTTTATCAAATTATATTTAAATGAAAAAAAACTTCCTGGGAGTTAGGCCCTTACTAGTAGCCACATAGCCAGTTAAAGACCACTAATTGAAATTAAACTATTTGTTTCAGATCCCTGCAGGTGCCCTGTTATTATGTGCTTTAGGTTTGTTCATCTATCAGTCCCTGGATGCCATAGATGGCAAGCAAGCTAGAAGGACCAACAGCAGTTCCCCTCTTGGAGAGCTTTTTGACCATGGGTGCGACTCCATATCTACAGGTATATGTGTACTTAAGATTGTGTAGGTAGGGTAGTGCTGACACTCACCAATTTAGCCAAATGCTAAAACTGAGAAATTGGCTAAACAAAATAGGGTTGATTTGATTTATTTTAGTCAAATTTAAACCATTTGGAGAAAAAAATGGTGACTAAATGAAAAAATTGCTAGCGCCACCCCAGTGTAGAATTGAATATGAATTGCAACAAATACGAGAAAATGATTTTAGGATGCAAGTGTCCTGTATGGGAGTCATCTGAGATAACCCACAGTCTTGCAAGTTGGGATGAAGTGTTACTGTACTGAAAATTTTGACTTGGAGTTTTTGCCAGTATTTAACAAGTGTTATTCTGTTGATTTCAGTATTTGTTATGCTGGCCACAGCTTTGACTATGCAAACAGGGACAAATCCAGACTGGTTGTTTCTACAGTGCTTTGCAGCAACATTCTTCTTCTATGCTGCTCACTGGCAGACTTATGTGACAGGAACTATGAGGTTTGGAAGGTAATTCTGGTGACTTTTGTGTTTGACTTATTTGTATAAAAATTTGTCAAAACTATGAGCTTGAAAATTGTTTGTAATACATAGGAAGAAAAAAGCTAGAATATTTTCATATATAGTGTGCTGAATACTTGGATATTTATCTGTATATTGACTGTTCCTTTGTGTTTTTCCTTTCTATTACATATTTTATCCTTAAAATTTTTTAAACTATTTATTGTANGCAATCTTAATATGATACTGAAATTAACCTTTGACCTACTTTTCACCATGAACTGAACTTTGCAAATTTTTCAACCCTTATATCTCCAAAACTGGCAGAGATACACCCATAGTTATTGTTGAACTTTAATAGGAAGTCATATACTGGCAATCTTACTGTGACCTTGAAATTGACCTTTGACCTACTAATTATGATGAACTGTTTCCTGGCCTTCATATCTCCAAAATTGGCAAAGAAATGCCCATAGCTACTATTGAACTTCTATAGGAAGTCATATACTATGACCTTGAAATTGACCTTTGACCTACTTTTCCCCCACAAACTGAACTCTGCATATTTTCTTGCCCCACATAACTTCAAAACTAGCAGAGATCTGCCCACTGTTGTCCCTAGGTTTTCTCTTTTGTCAGCAAATATGCAATACTGATAACGCATTTCAAGGAAAACCAATAGGCCTATTGTCTAGAAAATCACAGGAGTGATCAGTGTTAGGAAAATACAGCTCAGTTTGAACATCTGCTTGATTTGAACAGTTACGCTTGTTTGATATACCCTGTATATATATATATATATTTTTTTTTTTGTGCATATTTTGAGAACTCTTGTTTATTGCATTTTATAGAGCTTGTCAAGCACAAGACTGGTGGTGGTGTTAATTTTTTGGGGGTGGGGTTTCCATGAGAATGCGCTTACTCCAGCTGGTGGTACAATATCCAGAGGCGGTATCGCCTCTCTGATCCTCTAGTTATATGTTTGGAAATAATTGCGTATTTTGTAATAAACACTTGGTATGTAACATGGGCAATGGGGCATGTACAGCATCTATGCCACATAAATTTGCCTCAGTTTTTGACTTTACATGTTACACAGGTAAGGCCATCACAACATCCCAACTTACAACTCTCAGTGGATATGACTATCCAAACCCTTGTGTAACTGTCCTCCATCGCATTAAAAAGTATATCATTCACAAAAAAAAGTCATATTTTTCACAAACTAGTTGGTAATGTTTTACTCTTTTTATTCCAGCTATGCAGTAGTGTTAGCACTTGTGTGCACCATTAATTTACAATATACGTATATATAGCCTGTCTTACAGGGTGTTATGATATACCTGGGCATCAAATAAGGCCAAAAAGCTGAGGCAACAAATACCCAATATGGCGTGTGGCAATCGTGTTTTTCTAGCTAACTGAAATGTCATATAAATAGCAACTTACTGTATCTCAGTGTTATTTTGTTGGTGTAATTTATTTTAATAGATGTATTGGTAGACAAACTTGCACTTTAGGGTGTGTTATCATATCTTTTAATAGTCCCAAAGATCATTTTGGAAACCCTAGAATGTCCCTGGTTTACTTCAAGTATTACTGCCTTGGATAAACAGAAGACTAAACGTGACTTTATATAATATATAGACTTTCTGAAAGTCAGTTTACATTTGCAACTTTTTTCTTTTTGCCTTATGTTTGATTTTGCATTCACTTTTTCACGATTGTAGATATTTATAGCTATTTTTTATTTTTATGCAAAAGTCATTGATTAGACATTGTACTTTAATTTATTTCAACAATAAATGTTTCTTTGCACAATCTAGTTCTTGTGCTAGTTCATTTTGGAGGAAATGGTACTTGCAGGAAAAATTGTACAGCCGATGAGAGATTTTCTTTTTTGGACATACAAGATGCTGCCTGAAAAAAACAAGAAAACCCACCATAATTTTGTTTTGCATTCCCAATATTAAAATTTCTTGCAACCAAACTGCATCTGCTATGCCTAATGGGCTCTAAATAAAACTACCAACGAAAACAAATTCCATTTTTTTGTGAATAAAGTCGTAACTTTGGAATGCCATTGGCCTTGCCCAGTGCAGTGTCCTGTCAGCGCGTTGTTTACTTTCTATTTTCGGCCTGGTTGACCTCGCCAGGTATTCAGCCGGCCGGTGCGCTCACCTTACTAATTGTGACAGGTGAGAAAACCAAGGTTTGAGTCTCAAAGACGAAAGTTCATTTAGAAAACTTACTTTCATTTACAAAGACATGTATTTTTATTGTGCACCATCATTCTTACCCAGTATGAAAAGTATTGTTATCGCACCCGGCCGTAAAATACTTTGGACTGTCTTATTTTAAAGGGTCAAAGGCTTGCCACGTGATCGGGCGCCATCTTTGTTATTATCAGCTGGTACAAACACGGATATCTCTGTCCTCGCTGCTGCAGGTTGGATGAATATAAACCTGTGACTTGTGACTTTGATTGGGGCGTCAATATGACCGAAGTGCTGACAGAAGAGCAACTTGAAGTGCTCAACGAGCACAAGTACAGCGCCCAGGGCTCCTCCATATCAGAAGTGGTCATGCAAAAATTCTGGCGATGGCTTGTCGAACAGGTGCCCCTCTGGGTTTCCCCGAACGCCATCACTTTGGTCGGTTTGATAATTAACGTCGCAACGTCTCTCGTCTTGGTGTATTATAGTCCGGATGCTAAACATGCGGCAAGTACCATATTAGCATTTAGAAATATTATAGCAAATTTTTTGTTAGAACGAAAGTTACAGCAGAATTTGGAAGCAAAGCAATAGTCCAAAGTTCATTTTGCATTCTCGACTGACTGGGTCATAGTCGTGATACATATACCTAATACAGTGTATTGTGCTTTGATATGTGAAGTAAATGTGTTCTCTAAAACCGAAAAACTAAACACCATAATGTGATATACCAGTTGTTTTATGAACATTTTTTTGGATTCGGTTAATTGTATTGTCTCACTAATTTTTTAATGGATTTCAGTGTTACATTGGGGGGGGGGGGGTATCTCCATACTGAGGTTTTCTTGATGTTTACTTTCGGTATGACTGCTGGGAAAGTTTCGATTTGTGGTTCAGCTAAACCCGCCCTAGAACTTGGTGTGTATTACAGTTATTATGTATACCGTAGTTATCTCTTAACAGCAGTTTCTTTTTCACATATTGAGACAAGACGCAGTTATCATGGGATACGGTAGGGAAAAAACATCTGCTCATGTGCCATTTAGATAACTTGGGAAATACAGAAAGCAAAATATGAAAACATACATTTGTTTTGTTCATTCTGTGTTTTTAAACTGTACTATGACCTTGTAATAGATTTGAACCAAATGTGTGTCATCTTGCCACTCTCAAAACAAAAGCTCCTTGTCCTTTTGTGTAGTTTTTTTTTAAGAGCAGTGGACCCCCCA
>NW_019775547.1:201922-228848 GCF_001039355.2 Lingula anatina | reverse complement strand
GGGAGAATCAATCCGCCAACTTTGACTACATGGTGTAGGTTGTCAGTATTTATCTTACTTCTGGCTACATTTGCAACTGCTCATATCAGGAACACAATCTGAAATAATCAAACATTACATTCACTGTCATCTTGTAAGAAGCATCAAGCTGAAATGTTTTGATTTTCACAAAGTCTTTTATATGCCTTGATCTTCTATTAATGAAGGGGTGCTTTAAGCTGCAATAACGCTATTTTATGGGAGAAAAAAGGTATTAAAAGTAATTTTTAGAATATTAGTATATAGTTTTTGAAGCTTTAAAAATTCATAAGTTCTCAGCACCTTGGGAGAGACTCACTTTGCTAAGCAAAGTGGTTATGGCCTCTTTGGTTGATGTACACATCTGGCTCACTTGAACACTGCCCATCTTCAACATATAATCTGTAATTATTCAGCATCACACCAACTTATATCTATATTAATTGTAATTATTATTAAAGGTTCTAGTTAAAGCCCAGATAGTGATGAATGTGCTTTTACTTTTGAAATGAAAAAAAAAAAAGGTCCAGCACAGGGCAGATGTTCTGGATTGCTGCTGTGGCATCACATCTCAACTACCACAATGATCTCATCCAAACACATTTTGAGATGCAATCATTTTCTTCTGCCCCAACTATTTGTTTTGTAAAACACACATTACAGAGTAATGGCCATTTTCTGGGTCTTCCAGAAGATGGTTAGATTTTCAACTTTACATTGATGTGTATCTAATTTTTTCTATTGGAAGACGGTCAAAAAAGGAGGATGGATCAGCAAAGATAATTTGGAAGAAAATATCACTGGATATGCCCCTGTCATAATGTTTAGTCTTTACTGATAAAATTTATCTTTTGTAAGAATCTGTGACCAAATAATAAATTCAAATATTTTCAGAGTGACAAAGTATTAAAATAATAATATATAAGTGTAAAGTAAATCTAATGAAGTGCGTAGACTGCATCATAAAGGCACTCAGCACCTGGGAGTTCATATTTTGTTTTTTAGATAATTAGATCAGCAGAAAGTACCTCATACTGTTACACACTGCCACTAAGTTTATCCTAAACATTGTTCTAAAGTAAATGTAATTCTATTGTATTCTTATTCCAACAAATTAGTTTTTTCACAATATGGTATTTGTTTTGTCTGAAATTTTGTGCAGACGTGTTAAGGACAAAAACAGTCACAGAAAAAAAAAAGATAAAACAACAAAAATGGTATCCAGCATCTTGCCCTCTTTAACTTAGAACACAGGACTCAGTGGGTGGGATCAGGGGTACACAGGGGCCCATACACACTAGCTACAGTGGTTACTAAGGGCTCATTCGCAATGAAATTATCATTCCACATAGATCGATTCAATGCCATGGGGACTTGTTGAATGCAATCAGATGAACAGATTATCATGCCTCCTATTGTTTCGCTTTTTTTTTTTTTTTTTGTATTCTACTCAATGCCAGGAAGAGACGTTAATCTGTTAATCTGATTGCATTCAGCACCCTGGGGAGTTGAATGGATGTACATAGAGCAATACTTGCATTGGGAACGAACCCTCACACACGTGTGGTGCATGTACAGAGAAAAAAAAATTTAAAAAACTACTAGGTTTAAATAATATCCTTCAGCAAACGCACAAGTTAAAAGGGTTTGCTTTCATTCACTTCCACTCAGTGTTTCTATACTTAGGTTCATCTAAACAGAAGGTGACCTGAAGCTGGTAAATGCACACAAATATAGAATGGAGGCCACATCCAGGACTCTGAAGGCAAAGATAGATTTTGCACCAAAAATCTGGCTACTTCAAGATCTCCGACAGCCATATCACGATGCAAAAACAAACTAAAGGCTCGACATCTCTCTGTCAGTGCTTTATCAATCTGACACAGACATTATTGGATAATGAAATGCACTCACGCTGAACTGTCTGTGGTGATTTTCAAGAATAAATTGTTTATCATTGCATCATCCTGGTGATTGAACATACTTAGAGCAGGTTAAGCTGCCAGATAAGTGAATCCACCGATGCATCCAGTGCCTAGGAAAAATAAAACAAGAATCATCATCATCAGATCCAGGCATAGCATATGTAGGCATCAGATGCTTCCCGTGTTATGGCAAAGTTACACAGAAAATTAAAACGTGAGATCATAGATACATTGCTTTCATTTGGTGTTAAATTTAATTATGCTGTCCCAACTATGGTGTGAAAACAAAAAGATATCAATCACAATAAAAAGACATTTCCAGATGATCATAGGGTACCACTTGTTGGTGTATGAAGTTAGACTGATAATATGTTATGTAGGCATTTTCTGAACAAAAAAGCAAATAAATTATAAATATACTAAACTGTAAAAAAGAAAATGTTCAAATTTATGATGAAATAGGTTTTAATTGTGTTTTGTGTAGTAATGATAATAAAATAAACTGTTTCTAAGAAAATAAATTTCAAAAATTTTTACCAATGGGTCATCATGTCTCCACCCTTTATGAAAAGATCTTTATCACATGACCGACTCATTGATGTAGTTTTAATAAAACTTCAGCCTTCTATTAAAGATGCCCAGTGATAAATGTATGTGTGGCTAAACACCTGGGGAAGCAAACGTATGTAAGGGCGCATTCCCATAGATTTTAGATCGATCTATCCCAGTGGGGAGTCTCACTAGATTACTGTCAGATAATCCGGCTTAAATGTCCATCCCGCCTACTACAAGCTGTAAGGGGGTAATTAACTTTTGTGCCCGCTCGACTGACAGCTATTTAGCGTGAACCCCCAGGGAGTTAGGTCGATCTAGTTGGATCGATCTAATCTCTGGGAATGGGGTCTTAGTGAGTAAAACCCCCTGTAGTGTTTTAACATATCAGGATCTCTCAAACGGGTCCAGTTTTCTTTCTTTCTTTCTTTTTTTTTTTTTTGAAAAGGGCTCTATACTGGGGATTGGACCTGGAACCTCTTGCTTCCGAGTACAGCATGCTAACATGGACTGATCCGTCGATTAAATATGGCTGACCCCACTAAAAAAATGCTGCCCTAATCTCCTGATGGTCTCCCCACCTCCACATGCATGTGCCATTAAACGGATTAAATCTCAGCTACAAGTTTTAATTCGTAGGTTTTTGCAGCGACGGAGCATGTGGAGACAAGGAGACCATCAGGAAATTAGCAGCATCACTTTTATGTGGATCAGTGATATTTAGTCTGCAGATCAACTTGCTCTGAATGCGCTCTAATACTGGATGCAAAAGGGGCTCTACTTTCCCCTAAAATGAGGATACATGAAGCTTTGTAATAAATGCTGTGGTTGTTTCTGATCAGTTCTATTGTGTCTCCAGCTCTGTGCCAGTGAAATGGACACCTCCACAGCATGCCTTTTTCAACTGTTTGTTTTGGTTTCATGTGTTTTATGGTCCAAATCCATTTTAACAATTTTACAAAAGAGAAGACACAGTCAGTTATTGTTAGGTGCCTTACGTTGAACATGTTTTGCCTTCTTAAAAAAGAACCAGCAACAGGAAAAGTTCTAAATGTGGTTAAAAAAATTGTTTACATCTTTAAATGCAGGATACTGGTAAGAAATGCCACGTGTCTTTCATCAAAGCATGTTTCTGAGGTAAAAACAAGGCAACAAAATGGTACACACCATGAAAAAGGGCTAAACTTAAAGTTAGTTTCATGTTAAATTTAGTGATTTTTGGTGAATTTTGGTAATTACAGGGCAGGGTCAGAAATGACCTGCCGTGACACACAGAGTCAGAGATGACCTACCACACACATCTCCAGCATCATTTTGATAATTACAGGGCAGGGTCAGAAATGACCTGCCATGACAAATATTTAGCATTTAACTTGAAATACAGGTCCGTAACACTGGCTGGGCACAAGTTGAAGGGACATGTTGTCGCCCTTGCAGTTATCTTAAATGTATCTCTTTGATCATAGGAATGTCTTTGATATTTGTGTATATAATCCCCTGCATCCTCACAGTGGGACAGAGGGACAGGGAGAGAGATAGAATAAAGTCGGNAGATTGCCGGATTGCTTTAAAGGGCTTTGGCTTATGTCAATAAACTGATCACATGACCTAAAAGGCGCGAACAGTTACTCTACAGGGCGCATGCGTTTTCCCGCGTTAAGTCATTTTCGCGGGAAACAACATCCTGTGTCAATGACGGAATTTATTTTGACATAACGAAAGCGGACTTATCGGCTCTCTCTTATTCATCGTAGTTAGCCACTAAAGGGAGCAATTACAGGATTATTGGTATCTCCTGGCTATTCAGTTTGGAATTACTGATACTAAATGCACTGGTTTTTCGGGGGCGTCTCGATAGTCCGAAGGTTCATTGGTCCGAAGGTTCATTGGTCCGAAAAGTGGTAACATTTTCGTCGATTTTTTAATCAAGGGTTCATTGGTCCGAAGGTTCTATAGTGAACATTCGGACCAATGAACCTTCGGACTATTGAACCTTCGGACTATCGCTACGGCCCCGGTTTTTCATTGATAAATACAGTCGTTTATAAACCTTTCTGCCTGAATTCATAGCCGTTTGCTTCCATCATCATATGGAACCGCATTAATTTATATTCCCAGGGGATTTATACCAAGCTTTTCATTTGAACTATTATCCCCTCGGTAGGCCTTCTGTACTGGAGCCAAGTTTAGTGTCAACGTGAAATCAGCTTTGCAGGTTTTGTACTACTCGTACTGGTACATGTTTTCCGAGTTTTTGTAATTTTGACTGGATTTTTAAAGATTTGAATGATTGTGTGTTAGAACTATGATTCAGCTAGTCAAAATTCTAATTTCAAGAGTGGACCGTTGGCGTGTTTTTTTTTTTCAGAAATTGAAGGGGGTGGGGTCAGGACCCCCTGACACCCCCCTAAATATGCCACTGCAATGCCCCGGAAAGGTTTTTTTTCTTCCTTTGGTTCTTTATTGAAATTTAATATGATTACAAAACTGCCCAGCTAATCTGCGTCACAAGAGGAGAAATTTTCTGGTCCCAAAATTTATGCCGGAGGTGTGCAGCCTACTGTAAATAAGGAATTTTCTTTTGAAACCATGTAGTGAAGAAAATTGTGACAAATGCATGTTCGTTTGACAAAAGTTTTTATCTTCTTTTTTAAAGTAAATAAAATAATAAATGAATAAGTAAAATAAAACATGACATTACAGCAGCACCATTTTCTTACAGTCTGAAGTCCAACATAACATTTACATATATAAACTACACATTCACTACACATACGTTACGCTGAGACAAACGCTCACACATAACAGCATTGCTGTAAGCAGCTCAGACAAATTTCTTACCACATTTATATAACCCACTGAGGTGATTTCAGTCAACACCAATTCTATCCACATTTCAAATTACAAATAACTGGGCATAAGATCGGTGTTCCAGCATTGCAAAGTTGCGGAAAAAATCTGTAGTCAGATCATGAATCCATTATACCAGTATACATGCCTAAAATTGAAAAACATCAAGATCTATAAACGATAAGTGTTTGTATATATTTCATGTTAAATTTAGTGATTTTTGGTGAATTTTGGTAATTACAGGGCAGGGTCAGAAAGGACCTGCCGTGGCACACAGAGTCAGAGATGACCTACCACACACATCTCCAGCATCATTTTGATAATTACAGGGCAGGGTCAGAAATGACCTGCCATGACAAATATTTAGCATTTAACTTGAAATACAGGTCCATTACACTGGCTGGGCACAAGTTGAAGGGACATGTTGTCGCCCTTACAGTTATCTTAAATGTATCTCTTTGATCATAGGAATGTCTTTGATATTTGTGTATATAATCCCCTGCATCCTCACAGAGGGACAGAGGGACAGGGAGAGAGATAGAATAAAGTCGGTGGCAACAGAAAATCTTGTTGTTGGTTATTGCTGATCCCTCATTCTTCCACTGATACTGAAGTTCAACTCTGATACTGGTGGAGAACCTGGGCAACAAAAATGAGACGGGCATCCCCCAGAACTTCCAACCAGCAGCAAGCAGCAACAGAACAGCAGGCCTCGAGTCAGCATACCCCTGAATTAGATGGGCAACAACCACAACCCTCAGAGCAACATGAGCCTGGTCCTCAGCAACAACAGGAGCTGCAGCCTCTGGACCAGATTGAGAGACAACAACAAGCCCAGCAGACCAACTCTCTGATAAGATCCCCAGGGCAGCAACAGGAGCAGTCCCAAGCAATGATAGAGATGCCACCACCACCACCACCGCCACCTATGCCCCCCAGTGCAGCTCAACAAAATCAAGGGAGTCCAGTGGCAGCTCAGCAAAATCAAGGGATTCCAGTGGTAATCACGATGCCACAACATCTATCTCCCTTCCCTTTTAGGGGAGAGGATGGGGACTGTGCATCAGATTGGGTTTATCAATTTGATCAATATTGTGATATTATGCAATACAATGACAATATGAGACTTTCGCATTTTAGTTATTTATTACAAGGAAATGCCAAAACATGGTACCTAAGTTTGCAGAACAAAACTTTTATCAAAGAGTAAAAAAGTCATTTTTAGAAAGATATGGACCTAGTCCAAGCAAAATCAGATCCATGACTGCATCTATATTTTCCAGTAGACAGGGCGAAGAAAAGGTAAGAGACTTCATTTCTAAAATGATGAAAATGGGACATCAGGTAAAATTGCCTGAGCAACACATTTTGGCAGCCATCATTAATGGCCTTAAACCTACAATAAGGGCAGCTGTAACCATGCAGAACCCTCAAAATTTGAGACAATTAGAAGAAGCAGCTATTTTGGCTGAAACTGCTACCACTAATGTGTCTCCAGATCTTACCGTGGCACCCCTGTCTACAGACCTGAAAGAGCATGACAACAATCATTTAATACTTAACAAATTTGTCACAATGCAAGAAAACATGATGGGCCAAATAACACAATTGATAAATAGAGTTTTGGAAGGGCCCAGTGTACAGGTAGTCTCAACAGAGAGAAGTAACAGAAAAGTATCATTCCAGCCAGCAGATCGATCTAGAGATAGCAGCAAGGAGAGGATGCGTGAAAGGAGTGCAGAAAGAAGGGGTGAATGGAGGAAGGAGAGAAGAGAGGAAAAGGAGAGAAAGTGTTCACGTTGTGGTAAGTGGACTTTTCATACGGAATTAAATTGTTTTGCCCGTAACATGAAATGCTACAACTGTGAGCGTATTGGTCATTTGGCTGTGGTTTGCAGAACCATAAAACAATAGGGGTGTCTGCGTAATAAGGAAAAATTGAAAAATTTACAGGAGAGTTGTTTTCTAGGAAATGTCATGGGAGGGGACCCTATAGAACACAATTTGATTAAAATCCATTTTAATACCCTGACAGTTAAGGCCATGATTGACACAGGTGCATCAATATCTTGCATTTCCGATAACATCATGAGAGAACTAAAACATGAAAAACAATCAACAGTTAAGTTTTTAAAATCAGACCTGTTAACAATCTCAGGAGTAGGCGGAGAATCCCATAAAATTATTGGTTGTGCTTTAATTGACTTTGTCATAGGCAAAAACTCCTTCACTCATAAATTTTACATTTTGCAAAACCTTCCCAGAAATGTTATTTTGGGCATTGATTTCCTAAAGGCAAATGGAGCTACCTTTGACATGAAAAATAGCATCCTGTCATTTAATGATAAGAAGTTCTGTCACACAAATAAACCAAATTATGTAGGCCTGGTGCGTACCAATCACAAAATAACTGTTGGTCCCAGAACTGAAAGCTTAATACCTGTAAAAATATCTGGAGCAAATAAGACCAATGCTAAAAGTCTACTGTTAGATCCTGTCGATAACCACTATTTGGTGGCTAGGTGTGTTATAGATAAGAATCGGAGCATGTGCAGAATATACAATCCCACTGACAAATCAATAACCATTCCAAATGACACTGTCTTGGCCAAAGCATACCCTGTAGAGACAAACTGTATTCTACCCATGGGTGAGGAGGGTCCAGCTAACATTAGCTCATGCTTAAAACGGGAACACTTTATTGGGACAACAGAGGCAGAGTCCATAGATAACTCACATTTCCTGAAGTTAGCTAAAGAAACGGGCTTATCTTTAGATGAAACTGACCTGACAGAAGAACAGAAAGGTGAACTATTAATATTAATAGGGAAATACAGGGATATATTTGCATCAGATTTATCAGAAATGGGAGAGGCAAAAGTGAAAGGACATGTGATAGAGACAGGTAACGCCCCGCCCCAAAGACAAAGACATTATAGACAGACAACTGACCAAAAGACTGAGATAGAAAGACAAACAGATGAGATGCTTAGAAATGATATCATTGAGGAGTCAAATAGTGAGTGGGCAAGCCCAGTGGTTTTGGTTCGCAAAAAAGACGGATCTATGCGTTTTGCTATAGACTATAGACGTTTAAATAAAGTGACCACGCCCATCCACTTTCCCTTGCCTCGACTGACTGACGTACTCGACATACTTGCTGACTCTAATGCCAGGGTGTACAGTTCTTTAGATTTATTCTCGGGCTTTTGGCAACTTCCCCTAGAAGAGACTACCAGACATAAAACAGCTTTTGTGACCCACCATGGTCATTTTCAGTTTAAAAGACTTGCGTTTGGCCTTCGTAACGCGTCGGCGCACTACCAAAACACAATGGCCCGTGTGCTAAAAGATTTAAATTGGAAAATGGTGTTGTGTTACATTGATGACATTTTGATCTTTTCAAAAAATTTTGAGGAACATCTCCAACATTTGGAATTAGTTTTCAAACGGTTACAAGAAACCAATCTCAAAGTGAAAACAAAAAAATGCAAATTTGCTACTAAACGAATAGCCTTTTTAGGTCATTTCATCTCAAAAGATGGCATTTCAGTAGATATGTCAAAAGTAGAGGCAGTCAAAAAAGTTTTGAGACCGAAAACTCGCACACAGGTGAAAAGCTTTTTGGGTATGTGTAATTACTATCGTCGTTTTGTCAAAAATTATGCTAAAATTGCAGCCCCCTTGAATGCATTAACACGAAAGGATAAACCATTTAGTTGGACAGACACGTGCCAACAGTCATTTGACAAGCTAAAAAACACCTTAGCGACAGCCCCTATCTTGGCATTCCCCGACATGAACAGAGAATTCAAACTAACGACTGATGCCTCAGACTTTGCGATAGGTTATATGCTTAGTCAAGTTGACAAAGATGGAAGGGAACATGCTATCTCTTATGGTTCTAGAACACTGCGTCCTGCAGAAAGAAATTACAATGTTACAGAAAAAGAATGTTTGGCTTTAATTGAGGGAATTAAGGAATACCGAGTTTACCTTCAACCCAATCATTTCTCAATCTTTACTGACCATAAACCTCTAGAGTGGTTGCAATCAAAACAAAGTGGAAACCAGAAATTGAATAGGTGGGCACTTGAAATTCAAGACTTACAGTTTTCAATTTATTACAAGAAAGGTAGCACGAACCCCGTAGACTGTTTATCAAGACAAACTGATGAAGCAGACGATGATATGGCTCTAACACAACCTAAAGTCAACATGATAGATGATGCTAAGGGCACGTATCCCCTGACACCCCCATCAAAAATTGACAAGAAACTTCATACCATCAAATTCAATTACTGCAGACCAAATCCTCCAGTAGTAGTTGCAAGTGTCAATAAAACACCACTAACAAAATGGCCAGATAAGGTAGAACTAACTGACTTGGCTCAAAAGCAAAGCGCTTCCCCTGACCTAGCTTCAATCATCAGAATCCTCCAAAGTCCTACTAGTGTACAATCAGAAAAGAAGAACCTGAAAGAATTTTTCCTAATTAGGAACGGTATCCTGTATAGGCAACACATAAATAGAAGAAAACAAAAGGCAGGTGATGAAAACTTGATAGAGCAGTTAGCAGTGCCAAAACAATACAGGGCTAAGGTATTGAAAGCGTACCATGATGCCAGGGCAGGCGCTTGCCATCCAGGTTTTAGGAGATGCCTAGAAAAAATCAGGTTAAAATATTACTGGCCAAAAATGTCAAGGGACATTAAACGTTATGTCAAGTCCTGCAGTGTTTGTCAGAAGGTCAAAAGAGGTTATCACAATACAAAGTCGTTACTACAGCCCCTTCCCATAAAAGATGTTTTCAGCACTTGGCATTTGGATATACTAGGTCCAATCACACCAACAAAGTCCGGACACAAGTATATCTTGCTAGCTGTAGAATCGTTTTTCACGTTGGCCAGAGGCATTTGCCCTTAAATCACAAGAGGCTACTGAAATAGCAAATGTCTTATACAAACATATTTTTACAAGATTTGGTGCGCCTTCTGAAATTATTACAGACAGAGGCCAAAATTTTAGATCAAAGTTAGTACAAGCCATTTGTGACATTTTTGATGTAGAAAGACACTACACAGCATCGTATCATCCCCAAACAAATGCCACGTGTGAACGGTTCAACAGTTTTATATGGCAATCACTGCGTTCCCTATGTCGAGAAGATCAGTCAGATTGGGCAGATCATTTAGAATCAGTGTTAATGGCCTATAGAAGTTCTCCCACAGAAGGGACGGGTTATAGTCCATTTTTCATTCTTTTTGGAAAGGAAATGACCACACCTTTAGATGTTGAATTACTACCAAAGAAGGACCTACCCCATAATGTGGCAAAATATGTATCAGACAGATTAGATTCTCTAAACAAGGGTAGACAGGTGGCAGCAAAAATAAAACTGGAATCTCAGTGGCAAAATGCCAAATATCATAACCGAAATGCTACAAATCCAAAATATGCTGAAATGGACAAAGTTTTATTAAGAAATGAAAGAACCCCAAAAGGTTTGACATCCAAACTCGTTCCAAAATTTGCAGGGCCTTTCTATATAGTGAGAGTGCTTGGCAATGCCACATACCAACTGAGAGAGTGTATCACCAACAAACTTGTGAAGGCCCCTGTTAATGCCAATAGACTTAAACCATACAAAGACCCCATTATCAGAACAAAGTTTGATGACATCACTCCACAAAATGTTCCAGTTAATGGTCCAATCAATGATACTGAAAATATCCAACCAGAAGCACAATTTGATGCTAATGTACCTGACACTCCTGTCCCATGTGAAGTTGAGATAGATAACCCACAGGAAAAAGAGGTAGAGAAAATATTATGTTATGAATGGTACAAAGGAGAAAAGCTATATAGAATAAAGTGGAAAGGTATAAAAACATCGACTTGGGTTAGGGCTGATAAAGTGCCAGATTTGCTAATTCAGGAATTCCATGCTAATAAGACAAAGAAAGGAAAGAAGAAAAAGCGTAAACTGGTGACTCGTCAATAGATTGTGATCAGATGTAATGCAACTCCTCAGTATAGAATTGGCAGTCTTTCTAAAATGTCTAGCGCTTAGTCCTTATGCCTTTTTATTGTACAGTCCTGTTCTCCTACTCTTTTCTGATCTTCGGTTTTGTACCTAATGCGCAATCTTCTTGTAGCTGGTTCTATAAGTAAGATAGGTAAAGGCCACTTCTTATAATCTCATTTTTCTCCTCAGGACCCCAATACGATTGCATAAGTCTATGGCTTGTCATCTGGATGGCTGTGGCAATTCTGCCCCTTACCAGTGCTGAAAATCGGATAAACTACGGTGTTTTCTTTAAAAATGAAGGGACGATGGCAGTGGTAAACGACTATTGGCTACACACGATGTTGGTGTACTTGCCAGAAGTTCCGATTGAGCCTAACTTAGAGTATAATTGCGATGGGCGTTTAAATAAGAAAACATGTAAATTAATCGAAAGAGCAGTAGATGAAGGTAGAAAGTTGTATAGTCAAACAAGAAGTGAATTGAGAGCACTTCGGCATAGAGTAAGTGAAATATTTACCAATGATGATGTTGAGGAAAAGAGGCAAAAAAGATCAGCACTTCCATTTGTAGGTAAGGTGGCGAATAGTCTCTTTGGAGTGGCAACGGAAGACCAACTTAATAAGGTGATTGATCACATCAATGCATTGCAATCAAGGCAGCAAAAAGCCCTGACATCCTTTTCCAAGTTTAGTTCTCAATATGGGTCAATTGTAAGTGGGCAAAATGAACGCATGATGAACATGGTTAAACAGATAGAAGACAATCACCAGTTAAACATAATGTTAGGAGGTGATTTAAAGTATATTGAGAATGAAATAGATTTTACACTTGGGTTATTTACAAAGTTAATGCATGTAAGTACCATAACTAACAAGCTCACCTTTGAAATCGAAAATACAATGATAGGTATGAATGATGTCTCCCATGGAAAGCTTTCACCAATTCTATTTCCCCCTCATATGCTAAGCAGCACTTTAAAGAAAATTAAGGCTTCTCTTCAAAAACAATTTCCAGGACTACTTATCAACCAAAATTTGCAGTATTACTACCGTTATGGCAAAATTGCCACACATAAGTTAAATCAGTCAATAGCAATCACCATCAAAATTCCCATAGCATCCCACGATTTATTTACAGTGTTTCATGTTAAAGCAGTACCAGTTCCCCTCAATGCGACAAGTAAGCATGCCACCCTCCTCCACAATGTTCCTGAATACTTTGCCAGTGTTGGGAACCACCACATTAGCCTGAACTATGATTTTCTGAAATCTTGCACTGGACAAAACCCCATGTTTTGTGCACTGGAAAATACTAAGGTATCCAAAAAACCTCATTGCTTAAAGGCCCTTCTACTAAATGATAAAACCAGCATCAAAGACCTCTGCGATTTCCAACTCCTACCCAATAGCATCTCCTCCACCTTAACGCCAGTTGGGAAAGATCAGGTTCTGGTTAACAGAATTCAAAATTTGACAATGCGGTGTTCATCCAATGTAACCAAAGTTGGTTGTGATTTTTGTGTTTTGAAGGTGCCATGTTCCTGCTCTATAGAAGGGGACTCCACATATATTCCTCCCCATCGAATTTGTGAACATAATGAAACTACTGAAATTCTTCATCCCATAAATTTAGCACTTTTACAGCAACTTTTTGATGAAGGTAACTTTTCTGATATTTTTGGTCATTCCGTCTTTCAAACACCCCCCAGAGTAACAATCCCCACGTTACGCCTATACAATCATAACTTTTCACAATTTTTAACCAAGGATTCCTCCATTAAACTCAATCTGCGAAAAGTAATGTCAGCAGCAAAAAAGGGAGAGACTATATTTCAGTCGCTGACTGAGCCCCTCTTGTCTGGTGACTTAACATTACCCACAGGAGGACTGTCTCTGGATGATATAATTGGGTATGTAGCTTTGGGTGTTGCAATCCTAGCAATTGCTCTGTCAGCCACACTTACTTATAAAATCAAAGTTTTAAGCACTGCAATGTTAACGATGGCCCATGCCAAAGCAAACACTGCTCCCAACTTTATCTACCAATTTAGCTCACCATCTCCGTCACCCAAAATTGAATTCGACATCTATAAAATTTTAACGCATGAAATTGCTCCTGCAGTTTACTTTTCAGCAATACTTCTTCTTTTTATCATTCTGGGAGTAATTATTTTGTGTAAAGGTAGGCACCAGCAAAATGGCCTAGCACTAGAAATAAACAATGCTGAAAAGAGCATGTTGATACACCTATGTCATCTTAAACAGTGTCCATTTGATATCAAAGCAACGGGAAATCAAATTATTGCTAATCTGATAGTAATAAAGGGATTAAGACCAAATTTAGTGCTTGAATGGGGAGATATAACAATAAAAGTGACTCAAGGACAGGTGAACCACTTCATTCCATTGCCTACCAGTGTCCCCTTGTCCTGGTGGCAATATTTTTCTATCATGTCAATAATTGATCAGCCATTTGATGCGCATCTTGTAGTGTTGCATCATGAACGTTTAATGTACCTCCTGTGAATACCAATTTGACCTTATTACGCTATAAAGGGTAAAACAATTTAATGAACAGTCCACTTCTACGGAGTGTGAGTGTGATTATGTGTGATCCACAGTGATTTGTGTTGTATACTTGAGCGTGTACTGACAGTATACATGAATTATATTAATGAGCTATCATTATATAAGAAAATAATTTTTAATTTGATATTAATGAGATGATCAGTATTGATTATCGAAATTATGTAACCACATTGAAAAAGTTATGATAATTAATTGATGTAGCAATGACCAATATTTAGCAAAAATCTTTGATTTGATGGTGGAGGGTATTGATAATATAATGGATTATGATAACCTTTATGATGTGAAATATAACTATACATGTAACTCTAAGATGTATATTTGAGTGTACTGACAGTATACATGAATTATATTAATGTTCCATCATGATATAATAAAATAATGACTTTCAATATGATATTAATGAGAAAATCAGAATTGATTCTGGAAATTATGTAACCACATAGAAAAACTTATAATAATTAATTGACAAATATGAAACAAAGCAATTGCTGATTTGATGGTGGAGGGTATTGATAATGTAATGGATAATGATAACTTTAGNTATGATTTTCTGAAATCTTGCACTGGACAAAACCCCATGTTTTGTGCACTGGAAAATACTAAGGTATCCAAAAAACCTCATTGCTTAAAGGCCCTTCTACTAAATGATAAAACCAGCATCAAAGACCTCTGCGATTTCCAACTCTTACCCAATAGCATCTCCTCCACCTTAACGCCAGTTGGGAAAGATCAGGTTCTGATTAACAGAATTCAAAATTTGACAATGCGGTGTTCATCCAATGTAACCAAAGTTGGTTGTGATTTTTGTGTTTTGAAGGTGCCATGTTCCTGCTCTATAGAAGGGGACTCCACATATATTCCTCCCCGTCGAATATGTGAACATAATGAAACTACTGAAATTCTTCATCCCATAAATTTGGCACTTTTACAGCAACTTTTTGATGAAGGTAACTTTTCTGATATTTTTGGTCATTCCGTCTTTCAAACACCCCCCAGAGTAACAATCCCCACGTTACGCCTATACAATCATACCTTTTCACAATTTTTAACCAAGGATTCCTCCATTAAACTCAATCTGCGAAAAGTAATGACAGCAGCAAAAAAGGGAGAGACTATATTTCAGTCGCTGACTGAGCCCCTCTTGTCTGGTGACTTAACATTACCCACAGGAGGACTGTCTCTGGATGATATAATTGGGTATGTAGCTTTGGGTGTTGCAATCCTAGCAATTGCTCTGTCAGCCACACTTACTTATAAAATCAAAGTTTTAAGCACTGCAATGTTAACTATGGCCCATGCCAAGGCAAACACTGCTCCCAATTTTATCTACCAATATAGCTCACCATCTCCGTCACCCAAAATTGAATTCGACATCTATAAAATTTTAACGCATGAAATTGCTCCTGCAGTTTACTTTTCAGCAATACTTCTTCTTTTTATCATTCTGGGAGTAATTATTTTGTGTAAAGGTAGGCACCAGCAAAATGGCCTAGCACTAGAAATAAACAATGCTGAAAAGAGCATGTTGATACACCTATGTCATCTTAAACAGTGTCCATTTGATATCAAAGCAACGGGAAATCAAATTATTGCTAACCTGATAGTAATAAAGGGATTAAGACCAAATTTAGTGCTTGAATGGGGAGATGTAACAATAAAAGTGACTCAAGGACAGGTGAACCACTTCATTCCATTGCCTACCAGTGTCCCCTTGTCCTGGTGGCAATATTTTTCTATCATGTCAATAATTGATCAGCCATTTGATGCGCATCTTGTAGTGTTGCATCATGAACGTTTAATGTACCTCCTGTGAATACCAATTTGACCTTATTACGCTATAAAGGGTAAAACAATTTAATGAACAGTCCACTTCTACGGAGTGTGAGTGTGATTATGTGTGATCCACAGTGATTTGTGTTGTATCATTGAGCGTGTACTGACAGTATACATGAATTATATTAATGAGCTATCATAATATAAGAAAATAATAANGTCCCCTTGTCCTGGTGGCAATATTTTTCTATCATGTCAATAATTGATCAGCCATTTGATGCGCATCTTGTAGTGTTGCATCATGAACGTTTAATGTACCTCCTGTGAATACCAATTTGACCTTATTACGCTATAAAGGGTAAAACAATTTAATGAACAGTCCACTTCTACGGAGTGTGAGTGTGATTATGTGTGATCCACAGTGATTTGTGTTGTATACTTGAGCGTGTACTGACAGTATACATGAATTATATTAATGAGCTATCATTATATAAGAAAATAATTTTAATTTGATATTAATGAGACGATCAGTATTGATTATCGAAATTATGTAACCACATTGAAAAAGTTATGATAATTAATTGATGTAGCAATGACAAATATTTAGCAAAAATCTTTGATTTGATGGTGGAGGGTATTGATAATGTAATGGATTATGATAACATTTATCATGTGAAATATAAGATGTATATTTGAATGTACTGACAGTATACATGAATTATATTAATGTTCCATCATGATATAATAAAATAATGACTTTCAATATGATATTAATGAGAAAATCAGAATTGATTCTGGAAATTATGTAACCACATAGAAAAAGTTATAATAATTAATTGACAAATATGAAACAAACCAATTGTTGATTTGATGGTGGAGGGTATTGATAATGTAATGGTAATGATAACTTTAGGTTGTCAAGCAATGCTACACATGTATCTCTTAAATGTGTAAACACAGGATTATATATTATATACTGTATCTGTCTGTGTAATGTTAAGGCAATCAAATTTGATTGTTACAGTGAATTAAGAGATGTACCATATTTACTGGTAGTTAAAAGAATATCTTTTTATGCTCAATAGCATTAATTATTTGTAGACATAGACTATTATAGGGAGACTTCAGCATTATTATCATTATTACTATGAAAAGGCATGCTAATGTTAAACTTTGTTGCTTATGGCTATAATAATTGCCAGCATAATAGCTTGCACTCGTGTATATCTTACGATTATGGTAGTCCTATTATAAGACAATATTTCTGTTTGTCATTACATTGTGAACAAAATTTGAGGCACAAATTTTATTGGGCCAGGAAGATGTTTCATGTTAAATTTAGTGATTTTTGGTGAATTTTGGTAATTACAGGGCAGGGTCAGAAAGGACCTGCCGTGGCACACAGAGTCAGAGATGACCTACCACACACATCTCCAGCATCATTTTGATAATTACAGGGCAGGGTCAGAAATGACCTGCCATGACAAATATTTAGCATTTAACTTGAAATACAGGTCCATTACACTGGCTGGGCACAAGTTGAAGGGACATGTTGTCGCCCTTACAGTTATCTTAAATGTATCTCTTTGATCATAGGAATGTCTTTGATATTTGTGTATATAATCCCCTGCATCCTCACAGAGGGACAGAGGGACAGGGAGAGAGATAGAATAAAGTCGGTGGCAACAGAAAATCTTGTTGTTGGTTATTGCTGATCCCTCATTCTTCCACTGATACTGAAGTTCAACTCTGATATATATGCACTGTACCTGTAATACACAAATGATGAAGTAGGTGTATGACACCTCCATTTCCATCCCCACTTCCAAAGAATCTTGAAAAGCTATGAACACAAAGACAAATTTTGCAGCACTTCTGCCTGCCTTAGAATGATTCTTACCTATTATTTGGAGTGAATGAAGTTAAATCTGCCATTCTGTTTTGGAAAAAAAAAACATTCCTTTACTTTGTTTTGCACTGGTAATAGTGTTTTAAACATGAGCTAATTCAAGTCTATACATAATTCTGCACATAAGCCCACAAAAGCTGCCAATAATATTTGTAAAATTTTATCATTTCACACAAAATACAAATAGCATGTGTTACACACATAAGCACTGATCTCATCTTGTTAAATTTCAAAGGCTTGAAAGGGCTGTTTCTCTGGTAAATCCTGGAGAAAATGCTTTCACTCCAACATGAAGACTCTCTTAGATAAATGTTACATAATGAAAGCTGATTAAAATATCACATTAATACATATTAGTATATAGAGAGAGAGTAGGTAAAAATATAGATGTGACAGGCCTTGTGATACCATGATGTGCAACTGATCTTACAGCATGAAAAGATGTGCATCTGGGAGGCCAGTCAATGAATACACACACATGTATCATATCATGAATGACAAAATCTGGATTTAAAAAATCTGAGGTTTAGAACCTTTGCGATTCCTCTATGTTACATAACCTCCCAACCCAGCAGAAACTTTGACCCCATTCCCATAGATTTTAGATTGATCTATCCCTGTGGGGAGTCTCACTAGATTACTGTCAGCTTAGCCAGCTTAAGCGTCTGTCCTACTAAAAGCTGTAAGGGGGTAATAAACTATGGTGCGTGCTCAGCTGACTGCAATTTAGCGTGAACCCCCAGGGAGTTAGGTTGATCTAAATCTCAATCTCTGGATCGATCTAAATCTCTGGGAATGCACCCTTTGATTTAAGTTGAATCTGATGGGAACAGGGATGATGTTTGTACACTCATTTGTGGATGCCTGCTGATTGTCAAAATATATTTATCACACCTGTCTTACTTATTTGAAAAATATTATGTTTGAGTCTATAGGCCTGAGCAGACACAAAAATTCAATTTGACAAAATGTCAATATGTAGTTAGCATTTACAAAGTGAACTTCAAAAATCCACACACAATCAGGCAAGCAAGTGCATTTATCAATGTTCTTGTCAACTATCTACAGATACATGTATATCAATGCAGCATTGTTATGCAGCAATCCCCTACCATTCACATAGGCTGTATTCCCAGAGCTTTTAGATCGATCTATCCCCGCAGGGAGTCTCACTAGATAACTGTCAGATAATCCAGCTTAAATGTCTGTCCTGCCTAGTACAAGCTGTAAGGGGGTAATCAACTTTCGTGTCCGCCCGGCTGACAGCTATTTAGCGTGAACCCCCAAGGAGTTAGATTGATCTAAAGTAGATTGATCTAATCTCTGGAAATGGGGTCATAGCTTCTATCTGTCACTAGGAAGCAAGGAAGACAATGGGCTTCCTTTTGTAAATAGGACTAGATCAAGATTTATTGAAAAATTGAACTATAGTTATAAAAGCTGTACACATTTAAATCCTTTCATCACATCCAAAAATATCAACAAATCTGGCAAAGACATCAAAATAATATGCATCATGTATAAATCATATATAGTACAGGAAACATGATAAAATAAACAAATGCAGATTTGTCCAACTGATGCTGCACATCCTTGCTGCAACTCAAGTCAACAGATATCCTAGTCAAAAGACTATATGAGCATATTCAGAACAGCGAACTTACAGATCTGCAGATCAAATATGGCCAATAAACCACTTGAATGCTTGTTGCATAATCCCCGTGGGAAATCTATTTAGTGGATTAAGCAGCAAGCTGTTAAATTTGTCACCATATTTGATCTGCAGAACTGTTAGTACGCTCTTCTGAATGTGCTCTATGGCAGTTTTTTTTTTCTGCAACACCAAACCACTCTATTACAATTCTCAAACCTAAAATGGAATGAAGCAACATTTAAAAAGCCTGAGATACCATTTGATTTTCACATCAAGGGAATACGTTTTTCATTCACAACAACCAACTGATCCTTTTTTCCTTCTTTTTTTTTTGCATTATAGATTACTCATATATATATATATATATATATATATATATATATATATATATATATATATTATGTTTATACTATACAGTACAAACACTCTTCTGCTCCATATTCCTGCTACAACTATTTATAAGGCATACAATGTGTATTATACCTTTATACTGCAATAAATAAGTAAGCAAATATCCATAACCGCTGAGGTATAAACTATCCAAAACTGCAGGAAATTTTTTAATGAAGCTGTTTTTGATTTCTAAGAATTTCTATCTTTACTGCTCAAATAAGAAACTAAGGGGGCATTCCCATAGATTTTAGATTGATCTATCCGCGTGGAGAGTCTCACTAGATTACTGTAAGATAAATGTATGGCTTAAATGTCCATCCTGCCTACTACAAGCTGTAAGGGGGTAATTAACTTTCGTGCCCGCTCGGCTGACAGCTATTTAGCTTGAGCCCCCAGGGAGTTAGGTCGATCTAGTTGGATTGATCTTATCTCTAAGAACCAGGAAACATATTTGCAGATAATTATTTATATTCTGTCAACACTTCTGGAAATGGTATTGTTTGATGATTAAAGTAAAAGCAATGAAATTGAAGATAAATTTTTTTGGCATATAACAGTCTAACATGTCTTATATGCCTTAAATACGCATACTGGGCTGATGGGGTTCTTCAAATATACTATTTACTGGTTCACAATTATTTTGTTAAAGTGCCATTATGACTTCTAAATTATTTAAGTAACTCGGTGATCATTTTCAGTCAATATAGGGATACACTTATCAGTGCTCTTAGTTAATGTAGTACATATCATATGATATGGAGTGAACATGTGTCTAACAACTGCCTAATTAATGAATTCAAGTATAAAATTTTATGATACATGCACTACACATACTAAAGTTTTTTTTATAATAACAGTATTAGATTTTTACAATTAATTTACTATTTGATCCCAAGACGTCCCTGCCAGACTATCTAGTTATTGTTGTCATTACAGTCTTAAAATGAGGCATACCTATAAAGATGTTGGAATACCATAAGCCAATTATCATCAATCTACAAGTATACAATGTTCAGGTACACTTGCACTGCCTATATGATGATAATAAATAAACTTCAGAATAAACATACTATCCTTCAGCTACAATGCAGTTGCCATATCATCATTACACATGATCAAATATTATTATGGCTAAATTCAGATGCTGATTACTGTTATATGCAACTGACAGACACATAACTTTCATTTGGTGTTTGGTCTCACATGATAATAACATTGAGAAAATTCCATATCAATGATTCAATCTTGTCCGTCTGCTTCTAAACTGATTTTTTTCCTCAAACCTGCTCAGATGCAATTATCATCAGGTGGTGGTGGTGCAGAGGGGGCTTCAGGTGGCGCAGAGGGAGGCGCAGGGGGTGGTTCATAAGGTTGTGCAGAGGTAGATGCGCCGTTATTATACACACTACGGAAAGTGGGGTACACTGGGGCAAACTCAAACTGCCCAGTGGTGTGGTCAGTGTCTTGGTCATCTTTTATATGGACACGGCCAAACACGCACTCTTCGTAAGATGGTGGAGGAGCTGTAATCAAATAAATTAACTAGATAAATATCAAGTTAGTTTATTGTAATAAATACAGCATTGCTGCATTGATAAGGTGCAACATATTACAGAAAAATTTCAATACAATATAATACAATTGAGGATAAAATATGATAATATACGGTTTAAGAAATTGTTCATCTTATTACATGCCTTCAGGAGTTTGGAAACACTCTTCTACTTGACTCCCATTTTAAAAAGCTTGCATGACTTTAGTTGTAAACATTATAATTTATGTAAAGAAAGTTGGGGATGCTCTTTTTTATATATATCTTTTAAAATTATCCTGGATCTTACACTGAAGACTAAATATCTATCATCTTCATTAAATCAATAAGAATGGTAAAAATGTTACTGAAATGTGCATTTTCTCAAACCGTGGTACAAAAAGTATCCCAGTCTATTTATTGTAGGATACAAAAAAACAGAAATTTAATGTTAATTTCTTTTAGTATACTCACCTTCATCATACCCTGAGAATGGCGGAGCACTTGCTATGGCCCCTGGCTGTGTTGTAATGGGAGGAGCACTTGGAACTGGCTGTGGAGCATTGAGAGCCAGGGTGTAGCTAGGAGGCAATGTTGATGCTGGTGGTGGGGGAGCACGGAATGGAACAGTTCCAACCACAATCTCTGACCCAATTTTGATGTCAGTGCCATACGGCACATCAACCCTTACCTGTGAATAAAAACAATGTACACTAAATACTTTTTATGGTACCAATCAACACTTTGCCACAAGTAATATTGTGAAGGGTGTATACCAGCTATACAAGAACAATATAATAAAACTATAATGATAAAAATTTGAAACTTTATCAAACCAGCATATTGAAAGCAACATATTTTCACAACATGCAATCAAAACCAGAATGCTATCACTAATAATTTACAAGTACTCTCTCATCTTTTGACATAAAATAACAGGCAATTGTCTGAAACAAATGGTTTAAGTGACATTTAAAAATTCTAAAAAGTTTTGCAAGCATTTAAGAGAATTTGAGTAAATCTCCCTCTTTTTTTTTTTTGGGGGGGGGGGGGGGGAGGGAGGCAAATAAGTAAATTTCAGAAAATCTTTTCATACAAGTAAAACATCAGAACATAAACACCCCATCCACCATACATGTCAAATAGCACTGGTAACTGTTAACATTCATTTTTCTGAATACCTAGCCGATTTGGGAAAAAAAAAAAAAAAAAAAAAAAAAAAAAAAAAAAAAAAAACTTACACAGATCCGGTATGTGATGTTGATGATATTGCAGCCCTGAAGTCTCGATGGAGGCACAGATGGAATTCTCATGCAGACACCATCCCATACCTGTACATTCTGTTCAGGGATCAGTCCTTTTGTATGTGATGCCACGACTTGCTTCACCTCCTTTTCTTTAAACCGCCCAGAGGAAAACATGGAATCTGACTTACCGTAGAATGTCACATGCTGAAAAGATAAGCAATATTAGAATTTACATATTATTAGTAATTAGTTAATTTGACGACAAACAGGTAAATTACATTTATTAGAATGATATGGAGAATCTTTCTACAATTCATTTATGGGCATTCTGGCATTTTTCTGTTTCAGTAAAATATCTCATTCTTCATACATTCAGTAAGTATCAGTTAAATCTAATCAGACATTTCTGTCTTTTTTTAAACACATTTTTAATATTTAAATTACACATGCATATACAGTTGTAGTATTTGGCAAAAAAAGATATATATGCTAGCATAAGATAAGTATTATTGTTTATATTATAAGTTTTTAATTAATTCAGTTTTAAAATAATCACAATTGATCACCGACTTTCTTTCTTTCAGTCATGATCAGTACAGGGAGTACCTACAAATCTCCCAAAGGAAGGAGTGACCCACACAAGCTGGCCACACTCTCACCTACCACAGACCCGTAGCCAGGGGGTGTTCAGGGGGTTCGAAAGAACTGCCCCTTTTGCTGGGTAAAGGTCCACTCTGGGTAAAATTTGATCTAGGTACATTAAGTTTTTACGGGAAAAGGTCCACTTTTTCAGAAAAAGAACCCCCCTTTTGAAATTGCTGGCTTTGGGCCTGTACCATAACCACTGACATTCACCTTGGACATCTCACTTACCTGGGTCAGCGTAGCCTCAACTCTTTGTACACTTGAATTACTATTGTTTCTCACTTCGCCCCAGATTCTGATCTCTTCTCCAGGTGCATAACCCTGCCTTTCAACTTTCATGCTCGCTGATACATTTCCCGAAGCACAACACAAACAGCTCACTTCTGATGACTGACTACCCTGAATGGGATTCTGAAATGATATTACATGCATTAAAAAATTATGCCCCTGCTTGAAATTTGTGAAAGCATTTTAATAAGTCTGTCATATGATGTTGATGCCAATAATATTCCAGGTTCTGGGAAAGTTCTGGCCCCTATCTGTCTGTCTGATGATTGATTAGTTATATATGGTTGAGTTAGTGTCGATGGGAATGAGCCTAAGTCACGTGGAACACAAAACATATTCCAATGTCCAGTTACAATGTCAGTATATGTCTCCCAATACGTACCATCAAGGCAGGTTCATTATTTAAATCCAGAGTGTTGATCACTGTAAATGCATGCTTGGACTCGTGGTTGTATTTCCACGGTCTATCCATGAAGGCTTTACAAAAATACCGCACATAGCCATGCTCTCCCTCGAAAGAAGATGGCAGATTGGCTCTCATCTGGAAGTGAAAGGGGTACTCATGGCGCCCTCCTGGGTGGGTAACTGCCTGGGCTGTGCAGAAAAACAAACAGATCATATTGACTAACATCTTGGAGATAATTTTCACTTTCTTTGGGACAAATTACTTAAGAAAGAGCTGAATGACCATAGGTATTTTAATGATGGCAGACCTGACATATATAATTTGCTCCAAAGTAAGTGATTATTACCACTAAACCATTACTATATAGAAATCCTAGGAACTATGGATTATCTTATAGAAAAAAAAAAATCATGATATCCTGGGGTAGCGCTAGAAATTTTTTTCACTTAGCCAAATCACCACATTTTTGTCAATTTGTTATCAAAATGGTTATAATTTGGCTAAAACATGTAAAATCAATCCCCTTTTCTTTAGCCAATTTAAGTTAGTTTTAGCATTTGGCTAAATTGGTGAGTGTTAGTGCTACCCCAGATATCAATCATTGAGATAAATGGGAAACCATATAAATGGCACTTTGTTGCGCAATATCTACCTTGGTTGTTTCCATACAGTAAGACTATCTGGTCAAAGTATACCTCTTCTGCTCTGTAGTGGACAGTCCGCCTGTTGTTTCCAGAACCTTTGGTCACTCTCCAGTGGACCTTGCCTTTGCCTTGCAAATGGAGTTTTATTGCTGGAACGACATTTCACAGTATGATTTGGTGTTTTACATGTAGGGCAATGATCAATACACTGTAAATAATGGATACTATATCTGTTTGTAAGATTGTTGGTTAATATAATATCAAGTTAAAAATAAATTCAAAATATCACACGGAATATTGAAATTATAATTTCATCAATGATACAACCTTTTCTTTCTAGCAATATGTGACTGACTGATGGGATTAAATTCAAAATGTAGTGGACCTCCTAGTCATTCAAATGTGAGAATGTGTTAAAACCATTTACTTAATGTTATAATACGGTAACACCACATTAGTAAGGGCACAAATTTCCCACAGAGTATACAACTTTATAATATACAGTATACAGTACTTACCATTGAGTTTTGTAGGTTCCCTTAACTGTAGCACCACTTGACCACTGACTACTTGTCCAGCCAGGAACACCTTGCTGGGATTACTGAAGTTGATCTGAAACAACTGGACCTTCACCATTTTCAACTCTTAGAACTGCAACGAAATTGATCAGAATTTTAAAACTATTTTATAATTAATTACACAAATGTTTTCACTGATTCAATTTCACAAAATTACAGTATCATTCACACTCAGGAGGCATATGACCATGCAATACCTTATTCTGTAGAACAACAACTTAAATTACAATTGCGAAATTTCGAAATGCTCAAAACTGTAGCTCTTAATCAACATGCATGTAGGCATATACATGTAGTAAGTACTGTCAAAATTAGTCATACATGTACAGGTATTTTGCAATTTAAGAAAGTCCAATTTACTAGTATATCAAACTGTAAGTATATGTGACACCTGTACAAGTTCCTAAAGTATCAATATTACAGTACAAATATATATTCTCCATCACATGTGACATCCCAATTACTGAGGCTGATATAAAGGACTGCTGACAAATACATGTAAAACAGGAAAATATCATACACCGTGTACATGATGACTCAAAACAGTTTTTCGGGTATAGCAAGGTGACTCAATACTATTCAGTATTCGTGATAATGAAATGTGGTACATAATAAAACTGAGTGATGAGTACACACGCAGCACATGTGCATATACGTACTTAAATTACTTCATGTACCTGTATTGTATAAAATTAAATGCTTCAACATTACACTGTATGACTTAGCTTCCAAATTTATTTTAGTGAAGGCTTAGGAAAGGATCCGTCACATATTGCATTCAAATATCAGTTGTTTATTTAAAATTAAAAACTTAAAACTAAAACAAAGCTTTCAATTGCACAGAAAACTCACCCCTCATCTAAATCTTTGTGTTTATTACTACTGGTAGTCGTGTTAAAAACAATTAGAACCCAACAGGAAATTGTACATTATCTGATTGGTTCCACCCCATCTCCTGAATGAAATTATATACATATACTCAAAGTATGCAAATAAAATGAATCATGGGGCTGGTCATAAAGGTTCCAAAACAAGCACAAAACTGCTAGAAAATAAATAAGTGGTGAAGTAATTACAGTACGTGCTTGACTTGATGTAATTTTAAACGAATTTAAATGGAACTATTCTAAAAACGCAGTAACTTCCGGGTTCCCTTGCACAACATTGACTGCTTTCAGTACAGTACTTATGATGGTATGCGGAATTCATCACCTAACTGATATAAATCGTTGCTGAGACTGCATGGGTTCTCCGCTGAGGGGCATGTTTTTGTGTAGGAGATGTAGAAGGAGGAGGGTGCAGATACCCCAATCATATTTGTTAAGACATCACAGTGAGATTCATATTTATTTATTTATTTACATGTATTTTAGCTCTATAACGTTTAATGTTAGTTGTGCTGTTATTTATTGTACCTTGCATGTGAAGGTGTTTGTCAATAAAGAATCTGAATCTGTACGGGCTACAATGGGGGCGTCTCGATAGTTAGTTAGTTAGTTAATTTTATTCCCATATAAGCAAAACGAATTACATTGCGCGGGCAAAGCTTTTGTTGTATACGGGTTTGACCTTTCTTTTGTTTTTCTTTAATATTTAGTTAAACACATTCTTATACATCTGCATACGTCATTAACAGGGCCATTGAAAACCCTTTCTAAGTTTGTAAAGTCTATTGTAGGGAATTTGTTGCGGCAATCAGCCGTATAAATACAATCACATACATGTATTGCGTGTTTCTTCGTTTGTATGTTGCCGCACTCACAGAGTCTTTGTTCGCGTGGCTTTTTCGCCCATCTGCCTGTCTCGATAGCCAGACTGTGTGCAGATAACCTTAATCTAGAGGCTGGGATTTTGTCCTCCTCCCGAACCGCCCCTTCGTACATGGCGTGTA
>NW_019775547.1:147405-192995 GCF_001039355.2 Lingula anatina | reverse complement strand
TCCCAGTGATGTCCAAAACTTCCATGGCACTGCCAAATAGCGAATCAGGAGACTGTCTGACACGACTATATATTATCAAATAGAACACAGTAACTTAGAGAAATACCAAAGGATATTTTTCATATTTACCGAAAAAATGATATACGGACATATTTTTCTTCTTTCTTTCTGGCTATAAATATACATTAGCAGTCTCATTTAATACATGTAAGTGTGCAAATGCGCTCGTAGCTACATGTATACATCTGTACTACATAGAAGTAAGAGTGATGGTTATGCAAAACGCGCCCAGCACTACGTTATTTAGCGGACCTTTATGAGACAGACAAATAAGACAATTTACGACCAAAAGGTGCAATTTTAACAGGAGATGAATTTGGTTTAAGACTTGGCATGGTGACTTGATTTTTTTATCGTATAAGAAACTATTAGGCGTGGTTCATTTGCATTACTGGAAATCAACGCTCGCTTTACACATTTGTGTATCTTACGGAATAAATGAAGATGTCAAAATACTACATGCGACTAAAATGAAAAGCACTCAATGCTTCCAAGAACCAAGGGCAAACTTGTGTCAAGTCTAGTTAAAATGAAGAAATACACAAAATTCACGTTTCAAATTTCAAATGCTATCATCTGTATTTCAATACAATTTTACCGAATATTTATGGAAAGCCGTTTGTACGAAAAAGATGAAAGTATCATTTTGATCAGAAAAAAATTTTAGCGAGGTGCTAACATCTTTTTGAGATCGTCACTTTCATCATTTTGACAAGAAATTTTATTTTTTGCGAGGTGCTAACATCATTTTGAGATCGTCATTTTCATCATTTTGAGAGAAAGGTTTTTTTACAAAGTCGTTTTATCATTTTGCATGACGAGTTATCGTTTTGAGATACCGACATGCTTTGCGCGAGATGACGCAATACCATGGGTCGTCTCATAACAAACGGTGGGAAAAGGAACTAACGCATCCGAGGCTGGTTCCCGGTTCACCGTCAACAAAAAGTTGTTAGTACCTGGCTACAAGCCTTATAATTACCCCTTCGTCTCTGAATTTGGCCTTCAGGTGTCCCAAATCAGCTCCCCCCAGGACTTGATCCATATTGAGTTTCGTTTTCCATTACATGTTGGCCATTTCTATCAAATGGAAATGAAAAACGTCCGTTTTTTCATTTTCTGACGACATGGAAATGGGGGGGGGGGGTTTACAAGTGATTGATTGAATTATTTTTCTTTCTGTATCGCCGCATGCAGTATGATCCTATCAAATGAAAGTGTGTATAAAAGGTACTCTAAAAATGCTGTTAAAATTTGCAACTAACAGCGCATTCAGAACAGATCATCAGTGGACTAACTTATCCGCCTACTAAATATGGCCGACCCCATTTAAGAGCAAGCCGCTTAATTCCCCAACGGTCTCTCCGCCTCCACAAGTGCCCTTAAACAGATTAAATCTCGGCTGTGAAGTTTAATTGGTAGGCAGCGACGGCCCGTGTGGAGGCAGTAGACCTACAGGGAGACCCTTAGGGGATTAGCGTCATTACTTTTAAGTGAGTCGGCCATATTTATTCCGCAGATCTGTTAGTCTGCAGATTACCTTGTTGCGCTCTGAGAGCGGACTTACAAATCCGCGGATCAAATATGGCCAGCCAACCTGAATGCTTGCTGCGTACTTCCCCCTGGGAATTTATTCAGTGTCTAATCGGTTATCAAGCGGCAAGTTTTTTTTTTTAAGGTTTTTCGTACTTAGTTGTTTCTGGTGATACATTTCTTATTTTCTTGTATCATGTTCCAAATATGTTGTATTGATTCATTCCTGGTAAATAAAAGCTGACACAAGGACGTCTTAGTAATAATTTAAACTGTAACTCGAGGGTTTTTGCGTCATGGCTAAAACGTAACGTACATGTATGTTCCCTAGAAAATTGTCCGACAAAAGAGGTAATTCTTGTCCAAGCACTTGGTGCAATAGGTAACAGGGTTTTTGTAAACGATTGAAACATATAGTGTTTTCAAGTGTAAGTAGACATTTCTGAAATAACTTTGCACCACAAATAACCACTACAATTTTCAAACTGAGTAATACACTTCCGCAGCTGAGAGTTTTCCATTTGTGACGGTAATGTCTGTTCTGTCTTTTTGGGGGGTTACATGATGAGTTATTTTTTATTCTCCATGGTTCCAGGGCAGTGAAACTAGTACTTAGAAACGAACTTCTTCATGTAGCACTCATAAGGTAATGTTTGGGTGTATATCATTGTTGTCAGAAAATGGAATGAGTTTTTCATTGCATGTAATTGTGCCTTAGTGAAGATTTGAGTGTTAGATGAGTCACTATGGAGGTGATTTCCTCATGCACTTTTATAGAAATATATTTGAGTGCATGGTATGGTTGCCATACGTGACAGAATTGTTTATACTTCACTTGTATTATATAGTCTTCTGAAAAATTCAATAAAATTGAATGACTTTTAAAATTACTTTTTCAGTTGGAACCGAACGGTGGTTTCTCTCTCCTCTCTTTGGTCTGAGAACTGTGGTTTTTCTGAAGTAGAAGGGAACAGAGGTTGCTCGTTTCTCACTCTCCTCCCGGCACCGCTGCTTGTTAATTGCTGAATGTTAATTGCTCTTTGTTATAATTACTGATGTAGGTTATTGTCTAAACAGTGAAAATAATAAAAGATGGTCTTTTTGAATAATTTTTATAAGCATTTTCGATACAAAATTGCTGTGTTTAACAGATTTGTTTAACGTCTGTAAGTTGTAATATTAGAAAAATACAAAATTCAAAAATCGACATGCGTTTGTAGTAGCTTAAATATAGCTTATTTATATATAATATGTTATAGCTTAAAATTACATAAGAGTAGAAATGTCAGATACATTACTAATGAAGTTGATTATCTAGAACAAAACAGAATTCCTTCTAAATTTACTACAGCATGCATTGGACATAAGATCAAATATATGTATGTTTTTATCACTTGCAAAACTTAGAGTACAAATCAACACATTAGAGACGGACAGTCAACAACATTACATTATTAATTGCACGGTTCAATATGTTATGATTTGGTGATTTAATGGCAACAATTATTTTTAATTTACAAATTGATTTCAGTATCTATGTAAAGCACGATGATTACGCAAAGCACGTTTGTTTCTTTTCAAAAACAATTTACAGCCACCACAGAACAGATTTTCATTTATAATTGATCAATCTCTACAGGACAAGTTTATTTATTTGCATCTAGTCTGAAACCATGTACCTAAATACTGTGACCTTCCCTCCGCTCTGAGACACTGCTAAGTCATCATCATGGGTGATAGTTAAACCAAGTGGATGCTGCAGCCTGTCCTCTTTAGTTGCTAAGAACTGGAGAAACTCACCATCACTTGATGTGAATTTTGCTGGTGTTACAGTCAGCAACCATAAAGTTATCATACTGGTCAACACAGACACCGCGTGGTCCACAGAGATGATTCTGTCCAGAACCAGTGTAGGTGTGGAGCAGTGGAGAGAATGTTGACAATGTTGACTTGTTTAAGTTTAGGCTGAGCAACAAGGATGGTAATGGAGTTGGTAACATGTATACCATCAGGACCTTTGATATCCACTTCTTTAGTGAGGTTTGATTAGTCCTGTGACATGAAGATTAGTTTATTGTTCGCATATTCAGAGACCACTATGGTACCATCAGGTAGTAGGCCTACTGCTATACCACAGGGTCTGTTTAACCTGCTATCAGCCTTGGATTGCTGCACAAGGAGTTGTCCATCTGAGCTGAATCTGCACACTATGTTGTTTTCATAATCCACCACCAGGTACTGTATCCCTGCTGAGGTTTTGAACAGGTCATCAGACTGCATGGGCGTTTCCAGTTTGAATCAAACTCACTAACCATGTGTGGTTTATTTTTTGAACTGTGTCTTCCGTGTCACATTCAACGGTCCACGTGAATTAATGCCTTGAATAATTTGTCTTTTTTGTTGTATCTTTCCAAGTCCTGTCCCCTTGTTCACTTCTCTATCAACATCATTGTTGGTCTGTAGTTGTAGGCTGAGGTGTTGTGGGATATCACCTCCACCAGATGGCAGCAGAAGCTCCTGTAACCTGTCTCCTACTTGCTGCTGTAGAATGAGGATCTCGGTTGTAGTACCACGGGACAGGATGCTACTCACTAGATCTGAGGTGCTCTTCATGGTTGACGTGGTTACCTCACTGCTCTCCATGTACAAGGTGATGTTTTTCTTATGAGCCTCGCTGACTTGCTGAACTTCTTGAAGAAGCTTTATCTCCTGCTGCTGAATCTGTTGCTGAAGGTGGCGACTGTGGTCTGAAATATCCTTCATCACAGAGCTGGTATTGGTACCAAAGTCCCTAAGCACACCCTGCAGGGTGGTTAAATCGTTTTCTTGTCCGCTGATCTTGTCGACTAACTTCTCCAGCATGGACGCCAGTTTGGGCTTCACTGTTTCTATGGCAGTATCCAGGGATGTGCACTTGTGCTCATCATGAGTGAGGACCTTGCAGTCACGGCAAATGGGTATTTGGCACTTAAGGCAAAAATACCTGATGGGTTCTTCTTTGTGTTCAGGACAGAAGACACGTTGGAATTCCTGGAGCTCTTGCTGGTGTTCTCCACTATGCAGCTGCTCTAAGGTGTAGACCTTGTGATTCACTGATATTTTGAAACGAATATGAGACTTGGCACAAGGACTACATAGGTACTCACTGCAGTTGAGACATTTGGACACTGCCTCAACATCTTCTTCGTCTACGGCACAGGCACCACATTTCTTCTTCCTGGTCGGTGTGAGCACAGTGTCCTGGAGGCTGTCAATAAAGTAGTTGTGGAGGAAGCCTTCAACTCCATCTTTAGGGAGTTTTGTCTCTTTCTTGCACAAGGGACACAGGAAAATGCTTCCTAGAATAAAGAATAATTTACATTTTACTTTTTACTGAGGCATAAGTGTTTTTTATTGCTTGGTTATATGTACTTTATATGTCCCAATTTCTGTCAAGAATTTTTTTACGCTAGTAATGTTTAGTAAAATGTTAATCATTAACACTGTGTATTTGATTTCAAACCTTTTTTTATTTTTTACTAAAATGCGTATTTGGCCAATATGAATATGAATTCAATTGGCTGTAATTTTTAATAATGATTAGGCCCTATGAATTGAAAAGTCGGGTTGATTAGGTTTTAAGTTAGAGGTAACATTTATATTGATAGTCCTCTCTATGGAACATTGATTATTATCTAAGATGTAGGAAAGTAGACATTAAATGGTAGCTAAAAATTACTAACACAAGTGGCCTCTAAATTTAAAACCTCATTTGAAGTTAATACATATTGCCGTTACCAATGTTAGTCGAATGTGCAATTCCCGCCCAACTTAACATTAAATTATCACTTATGAAATGCCATGATAAACTTCACAGTGCCGGTATTTTATATTAATGTACAATAGTGCCCAAAGTTAATTTTCCTCATTCTGACATATGACATGTCGCACTTGCTGTATGATCAGGGAAGGGCCTATACAGTAGCTGCATGGTCACTCATGTAATAAAGGATAGGGGCAGTGCATGTTCTTAACAATATAATGTATCTACTTCCTGGTTAAATTTGGGTGACAACATGCCCTACCCAGGGGCGGATCCAGGATTGTTTGAATGGGGGTCTGGAACGACAGGCCTCGGATGCGAAGCCGACCATCGCCCCCTTGGCGTGGGGTTCCTGCACAAGGGCCCCCGAAACATTTCTGGGCCCAGTTTTATAAAGGACGTTTAGCACTAACCAGTGTTTAACTCTAACCAGACCTAAATAGTCTGTTAGTAAACTGACCGTTAAATAATTATTTAATCCAGTTAAACACTGGCCAGTTAACTGATTGGCTGTTTTCCGTCAGAAGACTATATATAAAACACATTTTAACCATCTTTTAGTTAATGGGTGTTAGGGGAATTTATCCACTGGTTAGGCTTATCCACTGGTTAGTGCTAAACGTCCTTTATAAAACTGGGCCCTGGTGTTTTGGAGAGCAAACAGTGCCCTTTGGTACGGTTTAGAACTATGATTAAGCTAGTCAAAGTTCTAATTTTTAAGAGGGGCATGTTAGTGTGATGTACTTTTCAAAAACCGAAGGGGGGGGGGGGGTGGCAGGACCCCCGTGCTCCCCCCTCTAAATCCGCCACCGCCTACCTGGTGTATTATCGTGGATATAGCTGGCCAGACATCGCTTACAGTAGGTGTGGAGACAGGGAAGGACTGTGGGATCTTCAAAATCTTTGAGGCAGATGGAGCAGTTGGTGAAATTTTCTCGGATCTTTGCCCTCAAACTTTCGTCTTCATCTCCGATTGAAGCGGTCGCCATTTTAAAATAAGCAGTGCGTCACATGGGCCATTGATAAGGGGATTCCCCTTTTTCTGTTCGACCTAGCTAGTTTCTAGTTCTAGGGAGAAATCCAAAAATAACGTCTGGTTATCCTAATAGTACATATGAGTTCCATAATAAAATCAGATTAAATATTAAATGGGTTAAGAAAATTGCGAATTTCATGATGCACAAAAAGGGTTTTAGCAAATTTCATGATGCACAAATAGGGTCTCCGTTATGGAAGTAAAAATTAAAAATAACTATTGAATTGCTACCAAAACGAAATCTGCCTACCCTACACGTCAATTTCTATACCAACCCGTGACATATTTGAATATTGAATCCCGTTTTCCCCGGGAAAATACATTATAATAATTCCACTGCAGAATTTTATTGTTCAATTTTGAGAATTGTAACATCTAACTACAAATCAACAATGGTTTTGAAAGGTGGTCCAATATTAATTGAAAAAATTGTAGTAGAATGGGGGACATTTTATTTGTTTTTATTTCTAAGATCCCTCGATGGATCAAAACTTATGTTAACTAATTTTAAAAAGTGACCTGTACACTGTACTTACGTTCTGTACTTACATGCACGTTCTGATTTTTAATGCTGAAATTCGGGGTTTTCTTTTTATTACTGCCTATTTATTTGATTATTGAGTTTGTCACAAACCCGCTTGTTGGGTGAGAGATGAACATAAATAACTCAAAGTGATTTTTAAGATACCATTAAACACTACAATGGTATCTTCTCCTCTTACACGCCTACCCATGCGTCAGGTCGAATGGATTTAATTACTGTGCCCCTGTAATGATAATGATAAAAATATTGCTTATATACAAACTTAATATGAGACTTACGGTTCTCACATATCTGTTTTCCCCCATGAAAATTTTTCCAAGATTCCTATTATCTGCCACATTTTGCGTTCTTAATAATTGTATTAATTTAAAAACCAAGAGTTTCTGCCAGTTATAATTTTTAATCTATTTTTGCTTAGATCACTATAATGTGGACAAATACAGACAAAATGAAATTCAGCCTCTGTGAATCTTCTATCAATTTATATGCGTTCTATCTGCTTTTGGTGCGTTGTGGTATCTCCCTTGTCAATCATAAGATTATGGTCTGATATTCTAAACTTGCATATTATTTGTCTTGTTTTTAAAAGAGATTTTTTCGAAGGTGGTATTTCAGGACAAAAATGTATTGTATATTTATACGAATTTCTTGAATTAAAGTATCCTTTAAACGTGCTTAAAAGGCTTTCAGAAAATATGCTACATCCGATATGTTTTGATGCTCCCACACATCTGACAGTCTAAGACGTGTTAAATGTTATTTTTTCTTTGTGGCCCATTTGTTAAGCTCATTGAATAAAAGTAGTAGATTGTCATACATCTCCCCTAAACTAAAGTTTTGCGTTCCTAAAACCTAATCCAATACTTCACATAATATTTTAGTTGCAATCACCATAATTCATTTTAAATAGCTGTGTTACTTACTCCCAAGATTACTTTACAGTAATGCAGAGGTACCTTTTGTATATCTGAAAAATTACGAACCCCCCCGGATTTTGCTTCCATAGTTTAGGATCGAAAACACATAGTATCAAATAGAAAAATTTTCTACATTTAAAATTTTGAAAAAAAGAGAATTTGAAAAAAATTAAATCATAGATTATATCTTATTCTTGTGAGATGATAGAATAAATTTTTCATTGCATGGAGTTTCCGATGTAAGTTAATGTCGAAACAGTGATAATTATTACAAATGGTTTTTTTTTGTTTTGTTTTGTGTTATTTTTATTAGCATTTTTAATTCTTTTTTTTAAGACGAAATTCCAAAATTGCTATGCGTATGAAGGCTTAAAACTACGTGAGATCAGATATGTCAGATAAATGATACAGTGTATTATGTTATTTGTGAAGATAATTATCTAGAACAAAACAGCAAGAGTCATTCTGTTTTAATCCCTTTCTGAATTTACCACGGCATGCACTGGATATAAGAACAAATATGTTTTTTATTGTACGCAAATTTACACAACCATGTTACTAAAAAATATCTATCATGATGGCAATCAACAACCATAACGAAATTCAGTTAAAAGTAGGCCAATCATAATCGTAATCATAGGTAATGAAGCACGTGTCTCTTCAGAAACGGTTTACATTCACCACAGTAAAAAAATACCATTTATCACTGATCGATCTCCACAGGACATGTTTATTCATTTGCATCTAGTCCGAATCAATGTACCTAAACACCTTGATCTTCCCTCCGTCCTCAGAGACTGCTAAATCACCATCATGGTTGATGGCTAAACCACGTGGATGCTGCAGTCCGTCATCTCCAGTTGCTAAGAACTGGACAAATTTACCATCACTTGATATGATGTGAATTTTGTTGGTGATGTGGTCAGCGATGAAAATGTTATCATACTGGTCAACACAGACACCGCCAGGTACACTGAGTTTATTCTGTCCAGAGCCAGTGTAGATGTGGAGCAGGGACCCAGCGGGACTCAGGATGAACACAGCCTTTGCTCTGCGATCAGATACAACAATGTTCCCATTGTTAAGAACTGTCACATACCAAGGGCACTGAAAGCCAGCGTGCATTATGACACCCACTGCTGCACCGTGAGTGTCGACAATGCTAATTAACTTGAATTCAGGCTGAGCAACCAGGATGGTATTGGAGTTGGTAACATGTACACCATCAGGAACTTCTATATCCACTTCTTTGGTGAGAGTGAAGTCCTGTGACATGAAGATTAGTTTACTGTTGCCAAATTCAGAGACCACTATGGTACCATCAAGCAGCACTGCTATACCAAAGGGACTTTTCAGTGACCTGTTACCAGCCTTGGATTGTTCCACAAGGAGTTGCCCATCTGAGCTGAATCTGCACACTTTGTTGTTGCCGTAACCCACCACCAGGTATCCCTGCTTCGGTTTGGCACAGGTGGTCAGACTAAATGGATTTTTACAGTTTGAATCAAACTGACTAACGATGCGTGGCTTATTCTTTATCTGTGCCTTCCGTGTTACATTCGATGGACCGGGTAAAATAATACCTAGAATATTTTGCCTGTTTTGTTGTATCTTCCCAAGCCCTGTCCCCTTGTTCAACTCTCTATCAACATTTTTGTTGGTCTGCAGTTGAAGGCTGAGGTGCTTTGGGATATCATCGCCACCAGATGGCAGCAGGAGCTCCTGTAACCTCTCTCCTACTTGCTGCTGTAAAATGAGGATCTCGGCTGGAGTACCACGGGACAGGATGCTACCAACTAGATCTGAGGTGCTCTTCATTGTTGACATGGTGACCTCACAACTCTCCAAGTACAAGGTGATGTTCTTCCTATGAGCTTCGCTGACTTGCTGAACTTCTTGGAGAAGCTTTTCCTCCTGCTGTTGAATCTGTTGCTGAAGATGGCGACTGTGGTCTGAGATGTCCTTCATCACAGCGCTGGTGTTGGTATCGTGGTCCCTGAGCACAGCCTGAAGGACGGTTACTTCGTTTTCTTGTAGACTGAGCTTGTCGTCTAACTTCTCCAGCATGGACGCCAGTTTAGGCTTCACTGTTTCTATGGCAGTATCCAAGGATGTGCACTTGTGCTCATCATGAGTGAGTGCCTTACAGTCACGGCAAATGGGCATCTGGCACTTGAGACAGAAATACCTGATAGGTTCTTCTTTGTGTTCAGGACAAGAGACAAACTGGAATTTCTGGAGCTCTTGATGGTGTTCCCCACTACGTAGTTGTTCGAATGTGTAGACCTTGTGATTTATCAACATTTTGAAACGAATATGAGACATAGCACAAGGGCCACAGAGGTACTCACTGCAGTTCAGACATTTGGACACGGCCTCAACATCTTCACCGTCTACGGCACAGGCACCACATTTCTTCTTCCTGGTAGGTGTGAGCACAGTGTCCTGGAGGCTGTCTATGAAGTAGTTATGGAGGAAGCCTTCAAGTCCATCTTCCGGGAGTTTTGTTTCTTTTTGGCACAAGGGACACAAGAACGTGCTTCCTGAAATAAAGAAGAATTAACACTCCACAGGTTACTAATACTGATATTGCTTTGTTACATGTAGTTTATATGCCCCAATTGCTGTCAAATATTATTTTTTATGTTAGCCATGTTTAATAAAAATGTTTAATCAATAATATTGTATATTGATGTTTATTTGGTCAATTTGAATACGAATTGAACTGGTTGCAATTTTCAATATGATTATGCATTGAAAAATCGGGCTGATTACATTTTAAAATAGAGGTATAATTTATATTAATACATTTAGGGTCATTGACAACTTTCGAAGATGGAGGAAAACAAACATTTTAGATAATCGTTACTATTGCAGGCAAAAAATTTGCTTTTAAATTTGAACTATGATTTGAAGTTTATACACATTTATAAGGGCCGATGTCAATGTTAGCCAGATGTACAATTACCATTCAACATTAGTTTATCTTAATAAAGAATATGGACAGTGCATGTTCTTAACAAAAATGAATCTACTTCCTGGTTAAATTTGGGTGACAGCACGCAATAGGGCCTACCTGGTGTATTATCGGGGATGTAGCTGGCCAGACATCGCTTACAGTAGGTGTGGAGACAGGGGAGAACTGTTGGATCTTCAAAATCTTTAAGACAAATTGAGCAGTTGGTGAAATTTTCTCGAATCTTAGCCCTCAAACTTTCGTCTTCATCTTCGATTGAAGCCGTCGCCATTTTACGATAATCAATGCGTCATTGTTTTAAAGGGGATTCCCCTTTTTCTGTTCGACCTACCGTATCTAGTTTCTAAAACCTTCAAGCATTGTCTGGTTATATTAATGTACACTTGAGTACCATAATAAAAAAATCCTATCAAATATTAAATCGGTTAAGAGGTTAAAATTAAAGATTACGATGGAATTGCCCTCAAAACGAGTGCTACCTACTCTACCCACTTTATATAACAATCCAGGGACGGATCCAGGATTATTTGAAGGGGGGGGGGGTCCGCGGATCTGAAGTCGACCCTCCCTCATTGGCCATTTGGTACGGTTTAGAACTATGATTCAGCTATTAAAAATTCTAATCTCAAGAGGGGACCATTGGTGTGATTTTTTTTCAGAAATCGAAGGGGGTTGTCAAGACCCTTCTGACCCCCCTAAATCCCCCACTGCAATTCATTGCACCTTTGTATATTAGAGCCAGATTTCCTCAGGAAAATATCAAAAGAATAATTCCACTGCACCAGTATATAATTCCAAAGTCAAGCCTCAAAAACTTACTTGGCTTTAATAATTGCTCCAGTATTAGGTAAGAACATTGCAGTATTGTGAGAGGCATTTTAATCGTTTTTCATGTTCCTCAGTCTATCAAGACTCGTGTTAACTGAATTATAAAAATGCTCTCTACACTGCATTCCTGTTCAAGCGTTTCTGATTTTTCATGCTGAATTTCGGAGTTCTCCTTTTAGTCTTGATTTTATCACAAACGTACAAAGTTGGTGAGTAACCATTAAACATTGAACAACATTCAAACGAACTTCTCCACAAGGGTCATTCTTTACCAATTACAAGGTTCTAGATCTATTTGAATAAAAACTAGCGTGTTAGTCATAGTGTCAAAACATTCGCTGTCCAAAATACCGTAGCTTAAACTATAGGGTGAAACCCCCCTTAAAAAAAATTAAATCCTACAAAGACCCAACACATTTTAAGAAATTTGTCGGATTTAAACAAAATGTCCATGATCACTCGCCAAAGTTTCAATTATCTTGGTCACTCTCCATAATAGCTATGTTCTCTTTAAAGATATGCTCCAAATGGCCTCCACCGCATTGGAGGCACACTGGCATAGGACGCGAAAAAATTGTCAATTACTTGAACACATTCCTTCATCGGGATTTCTCTGACTTTTGCTGTGATTGCTGCCCTCAGTTTACCAATCGTTTGAGGGTTGTTCTGGTAAAAATCATCATTGAAATACCCCTACTGATAAAAATATGGGGTCGTTCAAGTCCGGTGAATGCAGTGCCCACTCAACGTCACACTTTCTGCTGGTCAGTCACTCTCAGTTGAGTTGTGTGGAGTGACCCTGCCCAGCAAACACGTCACGTTCGGACCACGTGGCTAGCACTTTGGTACTGGAAGAACAGACAAATAGGATATATATATAATTAACGCCCTACATTTTTGAGAAGGTGCAGTTCAATTTTTTCTTGGCTAAAAGAGAGAAAAATTTGGTTTAAGACTTGGTATGGTGTCTTGATTTTAGTCGTATAAGAAACTAGCAGGTGTGGTTTATAACGCGTTACTGGCAATCCACGCTCACTTTATATGTAGCTTTTAAGTTTAAGTGAAGATGCCAAAATACTACATGTGCCTAAAATGAAAAAGCACACAATGCTTCCAAGAACCAAGCACAAACCAAGCGTCAAGTCCAGTTAAAATGAAGAAATTAACAAAATTCACGCTTCAAATTCCAAATGTTATAATCTGTATTTCTATACAGGTTTATCGAATATTACCCCATGTTATTGTCCGTTGTCATGTGCCAGAAAGCCCCCCCCCCCCCCCCCCCCCCCGGTGACAGAGAGTCCACTTCCCATTACTTTGTTCAGGTAAGCCTCGCTCTAGATTTTGATCCACTTAGGTCAGGCTAACCCTAATAAACCTATAACTATATGGAGGACGGACCTTCAGTTTCGTGACAACGGGACCGTTCTGACTCAGTAACTTTATACGTATACGATGGTCGCTAGGTAATTTCCCCGGGCGCTTTAAAATGTATAGTTCATTAGACTTAAAGATATAAATGAAAATAATTCAAATATTTCACACAATAAAGGCAGTCATCTAGCAGGGATGGTACATGTAGTTACATGTAGGTGAAAAACCGCCCAGCTTTTGCCAACACCTACCATATATCAAAGCGGCGACTACATAATTCTTTGTATAAATCAGCATACTAATAAATACGAAGTTTCGGGGATAAAAACCTGTCCAGGCCTCGATATGGCAGTCAAAATGGGTGAGTGTTATAATTATTTTGTGAAGATTTTGAGACATCTTTATCTAGACTATCATGTACGAATTGTGTTCATAAATATTAAACACGCGTTTAAAATGTGTGTTTGTATTTTCATTATGTTTTTCTATACACACTCGCCAAGGAAGCGAAACCGCGCTGATTACATGTATGTACTGTGTTTTAATATAGTTAAAACTATTTTTTTCACACTTCTTATTAACAACACGCCATTTGAGAAACAACCCTATTTAATATTTTGATATGATATTACTTTATAATGATTTTTTTCTTGCTCTTGGGATCAGGTAACTTAAGGTTCACAGCTGGTTGTGCGGTTCTCCTTAGTCTCCTCGTGACGACAGAGGCACTCACACAAGATAAACTGGGTTAGTATTTAGGATGACAGTATTGAAAAAGAATCAAAAATCGAAATACTTTGACTCATCGATCAAATAAGAGTATTACTCGTATTTTATTATGTCAGTCTTATTAATACAAGGATGTCCACAATGGGAAAAAACTTTTTATGTTTTTATGACAAACATACATTTACCTCTACTTTTAGATTCGATATGCTCACTGGGTCCGTCAGATCAGTATTATTTTGCCCATCCGTTGAGCTGTAAACGTTTTATCCAGTGTGACACATCTCGCAGGGGGTTTGAAATGCCGTGTGCCCCTGACAATTGCTGGAATCAAGCCATACTAAGTCAGGACCATTGTAGTAACGTGGACTGTAACCACGGTATGTGACGATATGTTTATCATTAGAGGTCTTTAAGGTGTCCCTCGGTATCGTTTTAAACCAGTTCCATAATGGCGAGTGTAATTTCTGTTGAGAGATTTTATTAAAATAATTCTAAATAAGAAATATTGAAGGCCGTTAACCAGACTAATTGTGCCAATTTTACGTAAGTCGTCAGTAAAAAACATAACTCTTTGTCTTTTCGGAACAATTTATACCTTCTAATCAATTGCATGCATGCAAAGAAGAAGATACGAGGGATAAAAAAATCTGAGTGTTAAAAACATTTCGTACTGAACTGATTTCTGTAGTTCGCTAAGCAGATAGTCTGTTATTGCTGCAGAGTTTTGGAAACAGTAATTTCTTTCAAGAGATTTTTCTAACATGAATTTGAATGAGCTCTCATAAGTGAAGTATACTCTCCAAGATGTGAATTGGAAATACCAAATTAGCTACTATCAGTTGGCCTATATAAATGTACCATCATTCAGTCATTGTGTTACTTTATCAATATAATTTTACACCAAGATATCGTGCTGATATCGGACAAATATCAGTTTAGACACCAGCAGTATAAATGACGCATTAATATTGCTGAAGGGATCCAGACATTGATGATGTGGTGGCTTTTGCTCATAATAGCAGGTAACTATTATGTTATTCTAAAGGCGAAAAACATTGAATGACACAGTCCATCAGAAAACGTAAAAGACTATCTAGACATCCTGGGGTTCGTTTTTTTTGTCGTTGTTTTTTATTTCAGTCGCGGGGATGGCCGATCATTTGTGTCTCTACTTACATATAGTTGAACATAAAGTTATATCAACGATATTTTCCAGTTGCCGACGCCAGCCTTCCACCGGGATGTACTCCACTGAATGACCAACCCTACTCCACGACTGACCCCTCTAAAACATGGGGCACTAATACTGAGTTACAAGGCCTCGTGCCGCCTTCAAAGAGATGGGGTTCCCACCGGGCCACAGGGGCGCTACCCACCCATCACTTCGCCATCAACCAGTTAAAGAAAGGCATGTCACCTATACGACAGATGCCGTATGCAAGTAAGGGAAAGCTATAGATTTTTTTTAAGTTTAGCGTGTACACTCCCCTAGCAAAAAAGTGTCACCCTTAATGCAATGTTTAAAGTGATACAGAAAATCATGCCATGTTTTTATTCAAATTCTAAAAAAGATTTTTTCACAAAATTTACTGATTGTACAACCATTGACAAAGCTAACAATAATAAAAAACAAAACCACATATTGGAAGATACTTCTGTGCGGGAGTCTGTTCTGATCGAGGGACTGAGCTGGACATTGGCGGGAGGGGGGTGGGGTGGCTCTGGTTCGCATATAACCAGCCTACCGTTGCATTGGCTGTACGCGCAGTAGCATTATCATTCTGGAGCATGACTGGGTGGCCATGACCCCGTAGGATATTCTCTACTGAATTACTTTACTCATAGTTATGTAATAAAATTAATTTTACAACCAAAACGGCGAAATTATTATGGAATCTGTGCTATCCATCGGGGCACGTAACCTCAATAGATAAGCTTCTCTCTGTAATAATCTCTAAGGCGATAAAAACGCATTTGCATTTTGTTTTCTATTCAAGTTGTAATGGGGGCTGATGGGATCGTTTACGATAGTTACGCCACCTTGGACAGATGGAACAAGTCTTCACGCACAGACCAGATGCAGGAGCAGACTCTGAGCGAGCAGGGGAAACCTTGGAATAAAGTCACTAGTATGGGGACCAATGTGAAGCAGCTGGTCGCTGGGCCGGATGGAAATCCAACTGCTATTTTTGATGGTATATTTGTGTAGCGATATATCTGATATGTTAAAATGTTAAACAAAATATTCCGCGCATGATATATTTTGTGACCACTGGCTTGATCACAATCAATACTCAAAATATGTAAAAATGAGTAAAGTAGATCACGTGTCTGCATAAGGTATGTTGCCGATTGAAATTTTCCATACACCAACATGCATCCCCCCACACTCACACAGTGCAATAACGTCAGAAAAATTTTTTAAAAAAAGTTTCCTGACAGAAAATCTTGAATACCACTAAATTTGGACATTCAGGAAAATCCGGCTTGAAGGTGAGCATCGCTGGCAGTAGCGATCCAACCTTGGAGGATTTTGGTGAACTCTATGCAAACTTCTTGTTCAGTGGCACCGGAGGAGGGAAGATGGAGGTATGGTATATTGAGAAAGGGCTATATTTATATTATTGATTCAGCACTGCTCTTATAAGCTTAGCGGGTTGTTTTTTTTCACAATATTTATTCATTTGCATTGTTTAATATAAATTAACCACGTACGCTTTAAGGATATAAAATCTTTTTTATAATTAGGGGGCAAAATGCCATTACAATTACCTCCATTATAAGTTCCTTGGACTGTGCTCGGTATTAAAAGCGTAAATATGTTTTATTGCATAACATGCTGTAAATGCGCGTGTCTGCTATACTTAATTCCTTTCATGGCTATAGTAGTTTTTCCTTTACCTGTTCATTTTTAAACTGAAAAGAATCATTAAAGCACAAGCGTCACACCCCGCACACTTGCCCTAAGCCACGCATAAATACATATGTAGATAACTGCAATTTCATAAATAGTAAAGTAAACAACAGTACTAGGTTACTATCACTTTTACTTTTTTCTAAATTTTCTTTTGACTTGTTACACTGAATGAGAACACTCTTTCTAAGATGCCAACGCCGATACTACCCTTGACGACTTATTGTGTCGGACCATCTGACTTGTGAGGGACCTTTGTATGACCATCCCGACCCACGCAACCTTAAATAACCCTTTATAATAAAACCCCAGGAGTTAAGCAGTATGTGCCGTCATCTTTGGATAACGCGATCTGATAAACTGCTACTGAAATTCTCAGATTATATGTCTTAAACTCAGCACACGGACAAGAATGAAACGATTCCATGTTGTTACTTCAACAGAATATATATTTTGTTAAACTAAAAGTTATATGGTACAAACATGGTCATATCCAAGCCTCAATCCAGACCTCTAATCTCTCTCCTAGTCTCTCCTTAAGATAAATCGGAAAGTGATTGGATAATTCAAACACAAATCTGTCCCCTCATTGTGGGCACACCGAATAACTCCATGTAGTTAAGATCTAAAGGATTGCAAGCTTGAAACAAAGGACATATACATTTGAACTGCTAGGTGTGAAATATTATCTAAAGCTACTTATATATCTTCGCTTCCGTTGTGTGAATTCGCATGAAATCAGGCATTTCTCCAGACTCGTAATCTTTTTGACTAGATTGTGTTGATATCTTTTTCACCTAGTGCTTTAAACATTTCTGTGGCAACATCATCTGGGCCGGTGGCTTTGTTTGGCTTCATATTCTGAAGGGACCATCGCCCTTTGTAATTGATGGGTCTAAAAGGTTTTTGAGCTGGGTGAACTCTTCCACGGTTCATACATCTTCGAATAATTGACCTAGGTATTCTAGTCATCGTCTTGCAACGTCTTCCGGTTCATAAAGGACATTGCCGGTTGAAGATTTGATACATGCTGAGGGGTAAGCTGATGTTTTACCCGTAATCTCTCGTGTTCTTTGGAACATTCCCATGGAGTTCTGACCTTAAAATCTTTCAGTGGGAACTACAATGTATTTTTCTAAAACAAATTGCTATCACAAGGGTAATCTTCAACAACAGTTCATTTTTTCCACAGTAAATTCTTGTATCTAAACACCTTGATCTTCCCTCCAAACTGGGACACTGCTAAATTGCCATCATGGTTGATGGCTAAACCACTGGGACCCTGCAGCCCATCATCTTTAGTTGCTAAATACTGGACAAACTCACCATCTTTAGATATGATGTGAATGTTGTTGGTGCTATACTCAGCAATCAGAATAATGTTATCATACTGGTCAACACAGACTCCGTGTGGTTCACAGAGTTGATGCTGTCCAGAGCCAGTATATGTGTGGAGCAGTGACCCAGTGATGCTCAGGATGAAGACTGCTTTAGCATTGTGATCAGAAACAACCATGTTCCCATTGTTAAGAACTGCCACATACCAAGGCCACCGAAATCCACTGTGCTTTATGGTACCCACTGTGGCACCACATATGGTGAGAATACTAATTTGCTTTAAGCCAGGTTGAGCAACTAGGATGGTTTTGGTATCGGTGACATGTAAACCACCTGGGCATTTGATATAAACTCTTTTCATGAGAGTTAAGTCCTGTGACATGAAGGTTAGTTTGTTGTTGTTATATTCAGAGACCACTATGGTGCCATCAGGTAGTACTGCTATACCAAAAGGGCTGCCTAGTGACCTGTTACCAGCCTTGGATTGCTGCACAAGGAGTTGTCCATCTAAGCTGAATCTACACACTATGTTGTTATAATAATCCACCACCAGGTATCCCTGCTGCGGTTTGGCACAGGTGACCAGACTATATGGACGGGTACAGTTTGAATCAAACTGACTAACCAAGTGTGGTTTTTCTTTGATCTGTGCCTTCCGTGTTACTGTCAATGGTCCACGTGAAATAATGCCTTGAATATCTTGTCTGTTTTGTTGTATCTTCCCAAGACCTGTCCCCTTGTTCACTTCTCTGTCAACATCATTGTTGGTCTGTAGCTGTAGGCTGAGGTGTTGTGGGATATCACCGCCACCAGATGCCAGCAGAAGCACCTGTAACCTGTCTCCTAGTTGCTGCTGTAGAATGAGGATCTCGGCTGGAGTACCACGGGACAGGATGCTGCCGACTAGATCTGAGGTGCTCTTCATGGTTGACGTGGTGACCTCACAACTCTCCATGTACAAGGTGATGTTCTTCTTATGAGCCTCGCTGACTTGCTGAACCTCTTGGAGAAGCTTCTTCTCCTGCTGCTGAATTTGTTGCTGCAGATGGCGGCTGTGGTCTGAGATGTCTTTCATCACAGAGCTGGTATTGGTATCTTGATCTCTAAGCACACCCTGCAAGACAGTTAGCTCGTTTTCTTGTATGCTGATCTTGTCGTCTAACTTCTCCAGCATGGACGCCAGTCTGGGCTTCACTGTTTCTATGGCAGTATCCAGAGATGTGCTCTTGTGCTCATCGTGAGTGAGGGCCTTGCAGTCACGGCATATGGGTATCTGGCACTTGAGACAGAAATACCTGATAGGTTCTTCTTTGTGTTCAGGACAGTAAACACGCTGGAATTCCTGGAGCTCTTGTTGGTGTTCCCCACTGTGTAGCTGCTCTAAGGTGTAGATTTTGTGGTTCATTGATATTTTAAAACGGATATGAGACTTGGCACAAGGACCACAGAGGTACTCACTGCAGTTGAGGCACTTGGACACTGCCTCAACATCTTCGCCCTCTACGGCACAGGCACCACATTTCTTCTTCCTGGTCAGTGTGAGCACAGTGTCCTGGAGGCTGTCAATAAAGTAGTTATGGAGAAATCCATCAACTCCATCTTCCGGGAGTTTTGTCACTTTCTGGCACAAGGGACACAGGAACTTGCCTCCTGAAATTGAGAGGATTATCTGTAATGTAGAAAAATGCTCACCATTTCATATGTTTGCTAGATATGAGTACATTTGTTATTTTACCTATTAGAGCAATCATTAAGAGATATAAATTAGCATTATCTGTATTCATATCTAGCAAACCTATCAGAGGATGAAAATGTTTCCTCTCCAGCCCCCATTATTCATGAATTGAACCCCCGTCAGTACTATTTTCATTCACAAATCTCTCTAATTGTAAAAAAATAAAACTGTCAAATATCATCATATACCTTAAATAATTAACAATTTATTAGAAATAATCTTAATAGTATTTTTTCATTTCCATTCCCTTAATGAAATAACTTTTGTGTTAATTTTTCCTGAAAATCCATCAAATTTGACTTCAGATGACGATGGCCCTTTGACTTTAATTTCTGTATTAAAAATATTATAATTTTTTTATTATTTCATCTTTAAGAGCAATCATTTAGCCAAATATATAAGAATAATTTCTAGCAAAATAATTTCATATCTAGCAAACCTATGAAATGGTGGGCATTTGTCCTCCTCTGCCTTTATTATTCATAAATTGACCAAACACCCCCTATATTACTTGTGTCGTCCATAAAAGTCTCATGCTGTCATTGTCAAATCTCATCAAATCCCTTAAATAATTGCAGCAGTTATCAGCAATAACCATAAACCATTAATATCGAATTACATTCTCACTTAAAAATAACTTACTGGTTTATATTTCCTGAAAATGCCTCAAATTTGACCTCAGGTTACCTCTGGCCTCTTTGTTTACATATTATTCCGTATTACAAAATTCACTTCGCCTATTTTTTAAGAAGTATACTTCAGATGCATAATGATACTAAAATTATTGCTCTATCTTATGTTATTTTCATAAAGTGAATGTTTTCTTTTTCTACCCATACCTTTTTAGATGCAACAAGGTGCTATATACCTGTAATTACCATTTAACATTGAAAACCACTAATTTAAAGTGCTACCACACATAATCTGACTTCTGAGGAAATGAGTTTTCTCATAATACCAACGAACCTTGGCCACTCAACCCGTACCCATGGTGCCTTCTGTCTGCCGGACTTAAAAATGTATCTACTTCCTGGTTAAATTTGGGTCACGCCATACCTGGTGTATTATCGGGGATGTAGCTGACCAGACATCGTTTACAGTAGGTGTGGAGACAGGGTAGAGCTGTTGGATCTTCAAAATCTTTGAGACAGATGGAACAGTTGGTGAAATTTTCTCGAATCTTTACCCTCAGGCTCGCGTCATCATCATCATCATCATCATCTACACCTGAAACGGTCGCCATGTTTTAAGGTGCGGATAAAGTCACCTGATGCCTTTTTATCTTTGTATGACTTTAAAAAGTCAACACGTGGGCTCCCACAGCATATGGATTGATTAAATAGTTCATTGATCAATGTAGTTAATTGTGCATATAAAATTGCTTGTAAAGTGAGTTTTTTTCGTATAAAAGAGCTCACAGTGATTGATGGAATTTACCAAACTGGTTTAATAAAGCAGCGAAACCCATATATAATACAATTAATAATTAAGTATTATATATTTGAACTAATATTTGGTTTTATAAAGGTTGTATAAGCATAAAAAAGAAAATTGACAGAAAATATATAACAATGTGAAAACTACAATGTATACACGATGCACTTTGATTTGTTATTCGATACATATAACACCTTTGCTAGCATGCTCAGATTATCAACGTACATAAGGAACTGATAAAAGTATAGATTTAAAACTATGCATGGGATTCCATATTTATAACTCCCTTTTCACTGTCCAAACTTCCAAAACGGTTCAGAAATGTATCCGAATCTCTTAATATTTTAAAATTAGTTTCGAAGTTCCCTTTCCTCACCCTGAGCTTCAGAGATAACTTGCCACTAACCTCTTCACTATAGCCTATCTTCATCGTGTCAAGTTACCTCTGACGAAAATAGTTTGACCTAGTTTATATAAGCCAATCGAATCCAAGTTTCAAAATTTTTCACCAAAGTTTGGTGAAAACGCTGATTGGTTGACCGTCAATCGGCAATCCTCGGCTGATTCCGCAAGCTCCATACTAACAACAAAGTTATTGTCGAGTGCGGAGACATCCGAGTAGTTCCGAGTGCATAACCGAACACAAAGAAAGCATGGCGTCTCCTACGAGTGACTACGTAAAATAATGTGTTAAGTTATCTCTTGATTCTTTGCAAAATATGAGTATATCGGAATTGAAACCAGAGCAGTTTGAGGCCCTGCATCATTATCTACTGAGGGATGATGTATTTTGCGTGCTGCCCACAGGTTACGGCAAGTCCCTGATATTCAGCCTTATCTTTGATTGGTCCGGATTTGAACAAAGCGCGCTTTGACTCGTTCGCGTTCATTGGCTAGATCGTTCAATGAGTCATTGAGTGCGGGCTTTAAATTTGATTGGCGGGCGGCGGGGGCTATCGAATGTGGTCAGAGGTAACTTGACACGATGAAGATAGGCTATAGTGAAGAGGTTAGTGGCAAGTTATCTCTGAAGCTCAGGGTGCCTTTCCTTGGTGGCGATCTGCACTCTTAGAGCCACTCTGTAGACAAGTTTCATTAGGCTTATACGTTTGTTATCATCAGGCCAATATAAATACTTTCATTAATAAAAAATAATGGGATTGGAAGGGGCCACATACTCATTACTACCAGAAAACTATATTTCAAGGAAAATATTGTAATTTAATAGCTGTATCCGTTAATTCAAAATCTGTCACATCGTTTGGAGTTGATGATTATTTTCAGGTACCCATTGTGCGTGGAAGCCCTTTAATGACCCATCGCATCACTAACGCCAATCCCAACATAAGAGCGTTCTGTCTGTACTCCGTGAATGGGCAGCAGGTGCCAATCAGACCACCTTGTCCAACAGAGCCATCTGGTGAGCATTATCTGGACAATGTGTTTTTTTCTTTACGTTGATTTTAAATTAAGTATTTGAAAGTTCGAATATCCATGTAGATGTTTTATTATGCCAAACAGCTAGCTATTGTATGAAGTCAATTTTTGAGAGAAGAAGAAGAAGTTGAGATTTATTCCGTTGGTTAACATTAACGGTTTTTCCAGATGTCATTATCACTATATACTTAAGTACTATAATTGTATTGGCATTTGTTATATCAAACGTTGAAAGTGCAATGTTACAGTTTTCGCGACAAACGGCCTGTTAACAGGAAAAAATCGGTTGTCACACAAGCGGTCTTAAACTTTATTTCTAAATAACATAACTGGTTTAACACTTGCAGTTAAGCCTACATGTTTAGTGGAACTAATTTTCAGAATTTTTAGCAAAGAAAAATTCATGAGATTTATCTACGAACGTATACAATGCTTGTATAAAACTCTTCCTCTCAGCCGCCGATGGTGGTGAAGGGTTTCTAGAAGGAACCTGTGACAGAGGAGAATTAGTCATACTGTTGCATTCCACCAAGCCGCTAGATGTCTCTCTTGTACAGTGGGCGGGAGCACCTTCGAGCCAATGGCCAAGAAGTCATAACATGCATAATTGTATGAGCTCCACATGCAGTTTAGCCAACGGAAATCGCACCGTCACTATCCGCACTGGTTTATCAAATGGTAAGTAAACATGGCCTCACTCGTAGCACCTGCTCTGGGGCCGATATAACGAGTGATCTTCATACCTAAATTAAAATGGGTCGAAACTTTTCAGCCAGAAAACAATCAGTCAGAAAAATGCCAAAATCAGGGATAAAGCCTTAGCATTATCATTATTTCAGGTGCATTCAGTTTTGCTGTGAATGTTATATATCACTACGTCCTTCCAAATGATTGGATAAACCATCCAGAGTTAAAAACGTGCAGGTCCTTAGCAACCAGTACGAACAGACGACGAAGGGACACTAGCAACACTTTGCCCTCTTCCACGAAATTCGTTCTCGAAGTAGATGAACCAAGAGGGCGGATAAAGAAACAGACCCGCAAATTTGTTCTGTATTTTTCAACGGCAATGACACCCAAAGTAGAAACCAACGGCGATCTGACTTTTTCACCTCACACCGGAGGCAAGTTCACCGGTATAATGCAGTTGGCTTATAGCGGGGTCTCTCCAAGAGGAAACCTCGCTGTGGCCGACTTTCTGGACAGGTATGCTAATACTTACGCATACAAACCCGAGACCAAATACTGTGTGAAGGGAGATAAGGGTTACATCAGTTTCGACTGGAACAAACAAATCGTGAAGGGGATCTCTGGCAGTGGACAGCTCCTGATGGTTGTTATGCCACATCACGTGAGTGTACATTGTAATAAAGGTTGTTCTGGCAAGTCAACTGATTCAAGCAAGGCTTGAAAGACAAGATAAAAAAAAAAACACTTGACATTGGATTTGAAAAAGTTTGCACGCCCTTCACCTGAACGTCTTTATTTTCAAATTTGACATATTTTACTGCCTTTCTAAATTGAAGATAATGCAATGTGATACCAGATAAGCAATTGTTAAAGGATGCGTCAACTGCTCGGTTAAAGAAAAAAGACTCAAAACTTATTTGTTTAAAAATAAAATCAAATTAGAGATACTATACAGGAAATGGTTTCCATTCCAATTATATTTGCGTCGGGTAACAGCCGCATTTTTTCTTAGGCTTATTTTAATACCATAAGCTCTTTCATTCCAGGAACAACTGTTGAAGGGGCAAGGCGGGTTCATAACGGGTACCCCATATGGGTTCAAGGCCCTGGCGGCAGACAGCTGGTTGCAGGAGTTAGACCTTCCCGATGGCAGTATGGAACCTGATATGACTGCTGTGCAAAAGATAAAACAAAATGCCCAACAACATCAGGTAAAAGGTTTAGTATACAAGATGCAAGTTTTATGAATATATTTTTGAACATTCGTAATTTCTTATTGTTATGCATTTTTGACAGTCATCGTAATAGTGTTAATTGAATATTCTTATAACGTATATGAAAGCCGATAGAATATAAAGTACCTGAATCCAAAAAGATCCAAAGACAGTTCTGTGCACTGGGGTCTAAATGTTCATGTGAACCGGTCGCGCTGGCTATTACGCCCTGTTTGCGTCCAAAATTTGTGCAGAATCTCACCTGCCACGTAAGTCCTCGCAAGCAATGAAAGAGCAAGTGTCCTTTACGTGTTAACGTTGAGAAGGACGCACGCCCTCACAACTTACGAACAAAATCGAACATTTCTCTAGTTATGGTCAATTGCGACGTGCAGGGCAGAGTTACGCCTTTCGTACGCTTGTCTAGTGGGACCGTTGCCCTTTCCTCTACCTCTAAGACCTCCACTGCCTCCGCTGCACCCAAAATTCGCAGGGGACGATCCTAAAGTTCGTGCTTCCCTTTTTGACTGAGGCAAATCAATACATTTTTACCAAATTCAGGTTGAATCGTCCAAACAATTAGAACTACCCAGGAAGCTGGAGAACAATTGTTCTACAATATTATGTATAATTAGCTGTCGCCAGTCATTTTTTTATTTTTTGTATGTTACTGTATTACATAAAGGACATAATGAAAGCACTGGATTCAGACGTTCGTCAACAACCGCTTACACCCGTCTGCAAGGCTTCCAACAGTTATGGCGCAGGTAAAGCGATTGGTGCTGCTGCTCGGCTGGCTAGTATTTCAAGGGCTTTTGGAACCACACACTACAAGAGCCTGGACGTCCAAATCGAAGAGTGTCTGGAATTGTGGCTGCGGATAAAGGACGGTGGGTGTTTTTAGAATTAAGGGAGTAAGATTTCTTTTCAATGAATATATATATATATATATATATATATATATATATATATATATATATATATATATATATATATATTATGAGAACTGGAAGTCTGTTATATTTACACCAATTGCATTATGTATTTTTGAATGCAAGAGGTTTGCCTGCATCATATTGACGTAGACTTTAGTGAATGGTTTCATTGGTATCGTAAACAGTGTTTGCGTGTACACAAATGCTGCAAACCCACCCTCATCGGCCGATCTCAAAATGTTTTAGAGATTTACTAAATAAAGAATTGCGTGCGCCTGTTGTTTTTATGATCTTAGGACTAGCCAACTCCAACAAACTTCACTACGACACAGTGTGGGGAGGACTGATGGTGCGTGGCGTGCCGGATGGGCAGCCTATTAACCTCGGAGCTGACTTTGGATTTCCAACGTACAACGATCACCACTTTCACCTCGGGTACTTCATGTATGCTTTGGGATATTACACTAAGTATTACCCCTCTTGGGCCAAAGGTAGAGAAATAGTTTTTATTGAGACATGAGAACAACTCTTTTGGTTACTGGTATATAGATGCTTCTGATAATTTAATTTGATGCTTGTGTTTGTTTGATTAGACTATAAAAATAAAGCTTGTCGTTAACAGAATATAGAAGGCTGCCGCTGTAAACAACACGTAAATAAATTTAAAAAAAAAAACAACTAAAGTTACTGAAGGCCAAATGACACTGTCTCCTCTACTCTTTATTAATTGACGAATTTAAGACTCCACTGTATTTGTTTAATCTACATGTAAAATTAGCATCCAGGAAAAAAACTTAAATAGGATAGAATGAAGTCCTTTTCCCTGAAAGGGGTGGTATTTTTAGGGAAATATCTAACTATCATTGTAAAATTTCCAGCCAATCGAGAAAGGATCCTTTTCCTGGCCCGCGACGTTGGAAATCCTAGTTATAGAGATACACACTTCCCCATTGTACGGCACAAGGACACATTTATGGGTTTCTCCTGGGCAACTGGTGTAGGTCCAGGGACACGGCAGGAGGAATCCGCTTCTGAGGTTAGTTTCGGGGATCGTGCGCAGTTCCGGGATTTTTTAGTTAACCTTCCCCTGCACGTGGGTACGGTACACATTGAGATTCAATTTACTTCATTTCTTAGGAATTTCTTTGTCTACCAATTCTTACTCGATTATTGGGAATTTTCATCTATATTTTCATCTATCATTATATTTAGATATTCTTTTATTAAAAACATAATAGAATACACAAGCTACAGCAGGGCTAAGCCTAGATTCCTCATGTTGCTGATCACATTGTATAAACATCTGGTTAGTCGTTTGATTTAGGATCGTCAATAAAAGCAGAGACTGAACAGATTTAGAAAAGTTGTTGTGTTATGTGACACAATTAACGTTCGTATGCTGCTTTGCTGTTAAATGTAGTGCTTATGGCTGAATATGTGAATGCTGCAATATTTTATGAACATGTCAGTATTTGACTTTTATACCAGGCGATCAACTGCTATCACGGCTTGGCGGCACTGGGATTTGGCACCAAAATGGCCTCCGTGGAGCAGATGGGTCGCCTTATGTTGGCACAGGAAATTGCCTCAGTTCGAGAGTATTGGCAAGTGCGCCCCCATAACTTGCACCACTTCCCGCCCACTTTACAAACCTATGGCGTTGTTGGACAGATTGGAGAAGGCTCCTTTTACCTGTATACCCTTGATTGGGCATGTGACCCAAATTGGTTCCCGATGCGACACGCGTGTCTGGTTGGCATACAGTCCATTCCAATCACTGCTGTATCCAAATACTGGATGGACAAAGTGAGGGTGCCTCATTTTTTCTTGCAGCTGACAAAACTGAAAAAAAAAAAAGATAAATTCTTTATATGTCGTTTTAATCGTTTTAACTTTAAAGTTAAATGATTCTTTTGTCTAGTTGATTTTGTCTCTATTCTACAAAGCATTTCACAAGATATATTGATAATATATTTATCTCTGTGGCTGACATACTTAATGCATTCTTCCCAGTCTGTTTTCTTGCCTTTGTGATTGGCATTAGGGGGCTACATATTATTATCTATAATGATGTCTTCAGGACTGGGCTGTGTCTGTGAGCAAGGTATGCGGTTGGGCTTTGAATCCAACCTCCGCCCCAGGCTCCAATCTGGTCGACAAATCTAAGCTAACCCCTGTGGTAAAGGTAAGACATATTTTAATCATTTTTTGAAATATTTTCTTTCTTTTATAAGTATTTGTGGCCCTATGAAACGTAAATGAACATAAAAAATCCAATAATTTAGTTTTATTCAATAAGTATATAGTCACTATATAAAAGTGTATATGATAAAAGTAAAGAAAACACTGGGCCAACGTTCCCCAAATTTGACTGATGGGTTCGAAACATGGCCAATATTGCAGGCTTTCCCGAAAGATAAATTCCAAATATAAAACTCACTTTGTATTACCTGTGTTTTTAGGGTTGGGCAGCCTTTTGTCATGCGGCCACGTCGCACGCCAGTGCCTCAGCACAGGTAGCAGCTGCAAATTACGTGAAAAGCGTGCCCTTCAACCAACTGGTTCCCGGTACAACTACCAGCGGCACGCTGCTCTTTATTTACGGTTCTACGTGAAAATATGTAAAAATATTCCAAGTTTGCTCATATAATTTGAAAACCGATATAAATTTGCCTGTGTCTTCATATATAAAACATTTTGAAAGATTTACTAATAATAATCCGTAACTGAAGAAACTTGTAAAAGATTGTCAATTAGGTTTTTTTTCCTCTCCCCCCTCCACCCCCTTAGCGTGGGTGCTATGGCAGTATAGTAAAATTAACGCCCCTCTCGTATCGAGGATGTGTCATTTAAGAGAAAACCAGAGTCACCCAGCGAATAGCCTACTTATGCATATGTCAACAAGCCGACTGCGGTCATTAAAAGCAACCTCCACGCGCACTAAGAATAGTTTTTATCCATCAGCAGTACGTATTTTTAATGAACAAAATGTATTTTAATAATTCCACTGTATCACATTTTATCGACAGATCATACCAACTTTCATTTTATATTTGTATAAATATGACAATAAATTATTATTATTAAAAGATCCAAATAGACGTTCAGATGTATATAAGAGTTCTTACTACCAAGGTTTGTTCTACCAGTCAACCCAGTTTCGGGCCATACTTGAATATAACATGTGCAGTTTGAAACTGACATTCTAAGATCTTGAACATCTTAAAATGTAGGCCTACTGTAATTTGTGTTTTCTTCTGTAACATTTAAAATAAATATTTATTAAACCGATTTTCGTTTCATTCCATTCATGTCTGTTGCACTGTTCGTTTTAATACCCTCTACCAGGGCGATATATTGATTTTTCACAGATATTCACAGATATGTCTCTAGATAAATAGACAGTCATTTTGGTCTGATGTCATCAGCAAGAAATGTCCACAATTATAACTGCGACCCTGGTAGAGGGTAACCCCCATATGGGGCGAGTAAGAGCGAGTTATGGAACTGAGACACTTGAGCTCGGTCGCAATACGCGATGCTTTCGAGTTACTAGACCCAGCTTGTTTTAAAGTTTCTGAAATTTTGTATCTAGGCAAGTATTGAGCATTGTTTTGTCTGTATCAGAATACCTTGTTATAGTTTTGTCCGTTACTGAATAACTATCTGAAATCGAAATTGGGGAGATATTTAAGGGAGTGATGTAAGGCACATCAGTAAACTGTGTGGTGTACAACTACCTAAACATTGACAGTGACGTTTTATTATAAAACGTGTTTCTACCGGGAATGCCGAGTAACGGTAATATAGGGGGTGGGGTGTCGAGAATTCTTTTTCTAAACCTATTGTGACAAAAAGTGATAAATCTATCTTTTTGTGTTATAACCCAAGCAATTTCCGATTCATTCCTTGCTAGTACGGAAATTTTTCCTATTCAGTAAAGAGGGTTAAAAAAACAACCACTTTGGATAATATTCGCACGTTATTCATACTTTTAAAAAATTAGACCTTCCTAAAGGGGTTACTAGATGCACATTTATTTTACTGGCACATTTTGTCCTCAACTTCAAGTATATTTTTCACAGTGCCTTTTAACGAAGGTTTTACAAATTACTGTTGTAAATTACTGTCTATGAGAGTGCAGTTTCGTCTAAAAAAATACCTCTGTTCTGTCATCATATCGTCTTCAGATTCTTTAAATGGCTGAAACATTAAAAAAGCATCAAACAACTAAAAATAATGACCTGCAACAAAATATCGCACGACTTTTTCCTAATTATTAAAAGCCAGGTGACACCGCGAACGTAGCGGCAACCTATTCATTGTGTTATTTAAATTAAACATGGGCATTTTCTGAAACATCATACTCGCTTCTTGATTTGTACATTAGATTGTAGAGTGTGAGCTGGCGCTGCGAGCAACAGTTAAATGGTTTAAATTTAAGTCCGTTTATGTTTTTTTTTTTGTCATAACAGGTGAAGTTATTTATTTATTTATTTATTTATTTATTTATTTATTTGCAGTGATTTTTTAAAAGTTGTAAGACTGATGTAAGTAAAATTCCACTTGGACAAACGAGTTTTTTCTCGTTAATTCTTAATAAAAAATGTTAATGTTAAATGAACCTATAAATTGAGAAATAGTGAGTGTTCTCGTGGCAGGCGAAGCAAGTCCCGAGTTCGATTTGCAAGCAGTGTCAACCACCTCACAACACAAATGGAGCTGTTACGTCGAAAGAATCCCCCTTTTGCTGGAAAAAGGTTCACCCGGGGTAAAATTTGACCTAGTTACATGGGGATTATATGGTAAAAGATCCACTTTTTTAGAAAAAGAACCCCCCCTTTGAAATTGCTGATATGACAGACTGCTTCTTTCTTTCGTTTCGTAAAATCACACAAACTTGCTTTTCATTTATCAGAATAACAACTCAGTTGATTACAAAATATGTTTGAGAGTGCTGAGGTGGCATTATATGCTAAGTCCAGTGTACTTTCAACTGACTCACTACAGTACATTACAAACAAAACAATCATGCTCCCTCGGGCTGCCTCGAAACTGCAGTCACCCTTCGCCCTATTATCTATAGTGGCCTTCGAGAAGTGAGAAGTTCGCGGCTACCCGTACCAGTTTAACGGACATCGGGCCTATCATGATTTTGGGGAGAAGGTATATTGCTTAAAAATTGCCATAGAATTTGGCCGTTTAATTTGGAAATCACTGCTTAGTGCTTATTACTCTTATTATAAAATAAAATGATAAACAGAATAATCAAATAAACATAAGTTAATAAAATAATGTAGGTTAAAAGATTTTATAATCAAGTATGGGAATCACTATCAAACGCCACCCCCTATGAAAACGTTGACCAGGAACGCCACCATGTGACTTTCTATCACTGAAGGTATAAAAGCGCGAAATTTTGAAATTGTGTTCATTCAACGCAGACAGATCAGGAGCAACAAGAAGGATGCCGTGTACTGCGCCCCATATCAAGCAAAAAGGACAAAGGAGTCGACTCACATTTCTCCGAATCTTTTCAAGTCAACGTATCGCTCATGTCGATTCTTGCACACGCAGACGCCTTAACGGTGGATTCGACGTTTCTCTAAGCTGGCCAGCTAAAGTCTTCGCTTCTCTCCACGTGGAATCGTCGCCCAGGAATCTTCGCAGGAAACTTCGTCGCTTCTTCTGTTGTGGGCTATTATTGTATTGTCGTTGCATGTATATTTCTATGCATTCCAGGTTTCTTCTTATTACAGGTCCAGGAAGCAAAGGGCTGACATAGGTAGGAAAAGTCATTAATCCGTTTTTCTTTCTGTTAACAGAACTCGATTTGGCGATTCTCGATAGAGCTTCCACTGACAACTGCAAGGAGAAGAGGGCCACATCTACGTTTCAGCGACTCCGATCAATCCTTGGTGCCAGTGAGTCATGTCATAGCCTGTCTACGAGGTGGCTGCGTTAGGGGAGCATCCAAGGTATGTAGTTTTTAACTGTAATGGAAAAACCTTTAATGTAAGCCTTACCGCAAAGTGCTGACATAGGTAGAAAAAGTCATTAATCTGTTTTTCTTTCTGTTAACAGAACTCGATATGGGGATTCTCGATAGAGCTTCCAATGACAACTGCAAGGAGAAGAGGACCATATCTGCGCTTCAGCGACTCCGATCCCTTGGTGCCAGAGAGTTCCGCCACGGTCTGTCTACGAGGTGGCTGAATTGGGGAAGCGTCCACGGCATGTGGTGTTTCACTGAGATAAAAGGTAAGCCTGACTGCAGAGTGCTTTCATACGTGGATAAGTCATTAATCCGTTTTTCTTTCTATTAACAGAACTCGGTTATGGCGATTCTCGAGGGAGCTCCAACTACAGGAAGGAGAAGAGGACCAGATCTATGCTTCAATCATTGGTGCCAGAGAGTCCATCCATGGTCCGTCTACGAGGTGGCTGCATTCAGGAAGCGTTCAGCGAGTCGAGCCATGGTCCGTCTACGAGGTTGCTGCAAAGGAATAGCGTCCAGCGCGCCATTCTATGGTCCGTCTACGAGGTGGCTGCATTGGGGAAGCGTCCAAGGTATGTAGTGTTTAAGTAAAATGGAAAAACCTTAAATGTAAGCCTTACCGCAAAGTGCTGACATAGGTAGAAAAAGTCATTAATCCGTTTTTCTTTCTGTCAACAGAACTCGATGTGGCGATTCTCGATTAAGCTTCCACTGACAACTGTAAGGAGACAAGGTCCACATCTACGCTTCAGCGACTCCGATCCCTTGGTGCCAGAGAGTCCATACACGGTCCGTCTACGAGGTGGCTGCATTCAGGAAGCGTCCAGCGAGTCCCACCATGGTCCGTCTACGAGGTGGCTGCATTGGAGGAGCGTCCAGCGCATCCTGCCATGGTCTGTCTACGAGGTGGCTGCATTGGGGAAGCGTCCAAGGTATGTAGTGTGTAACTGAAATGGAAAAACCTTAAATGTAAGCCTGANATGGTCCGTCTACGAGGTGGCTGCATTGGAGGAGCGTCCAGCGAGTCCCGCCATGGTCCGTCTACGAGGTGGCTGCATTGGAGGAGCGTCCAGCGAGTCCCGCCATGGTCCGTCTACGAGGTGGCTGCATTGGAGGAGCGTCCAGCGAGTCCCGCCATGGTCCGTCTACGAGGTGGCTGCATTGGGGGAGCGTGCAGCGCGTCCCGCCATGGTCCGTCTTCGAGGTGGCTGCATTGGAGGAGCGTGCAGCGAGTCCCGCCATGGTCCGTCTACGAGGTGGCTGCATTGGAGAAGCGTCCAAGGTATGTGTTGTTTAAATGAGATGGAAAACCCCTAAAGGTAATCCGTGTTATTGGGGAGAGAAATAGAGGAAATTGATTATTTCAGTTGCAGTCTTTTCCATAAACTTTTCATCTTATTGGCCATTCGGACCTCAACTTTCCCAAAAACTAATGGTCTGAGTCAAGATTTTCTGGTCCGAATACAAATCTTAAAAAAAAAACTGCACAGGATTGCATTTTATATTATTATTATTTTTATTATTATTATTATTATTAACAAGACCTTGACATTTTTAGCATTATGATGTAACCTTTTAAAAATCTTATGGTTATTTCTAAATACAGTATTAATAGTAATTGGAAAGTGATACCGTTTTAGAGAAAAGATGAGATGAGACCCTGGAAAATCGCAACGTGAAAACAAAGCAAGAAGTGCTGTAACCTAATAGTGCTGGGTTTGCCTTAAAAGAGCACAGACGATGACTTGAAGACTTATTTCTCACGGTTTGGTGAAGTCATCATGGCACAGGTACTCATTGCTACTTATTAAGATCGCTGATATATGGGGTTCATTAAAAAGTTTATTCAAAGTTGATCTTTAATTTTAGACCAAAAGGATTAAAATGGAGCAGTTCAGAGTAAATAATAGTATCAAATGATTGTAATTTCGTTCTTCTAATGAAGTTAATTACTATTTTAAGTGAACTGCTTATGCTTTAAATACACTGTTTATGGAAATTAAACCACAACAGTTCACTTTTGTTCGTACCTTAAAATGTTGAACTCGAGTCAGATTGATAGAAAACAAACCAGGGAAACTAATGTCTTCTAAATTTGTTTTATAGTTGAGGGAGATCATTGGTGACCGCCTGGCCGGACGATGGTCCACATCAGCAAATGGGATTTCAAGAGCCCTTGCCTAGTTGTGATACCATTGGAACTTGGGACCCTTTAAGGTAAGTTATGGGCAAGGGTAGAGGGTGAACAATGAACTTAATTGTCATTTATTCTATGCATATTACAAATCTTTTGTCAATGCAAATTCAAGAAACTGGAAAATTTGTGCAATGCCTTATACATTATTGTTTTAAATCAGAACGTGAAGAAACTGTTGACATTTTTATTTTCTATTTACAATTTACTCAAGGAAGTTCATATAGCAGTCATTTTAGAACCCAAAAGCTCTTTCAATTTGTCGCAAACTTGAAAAAAAGCACTCGCATGCAAGAAACTCATTATAGTGGTCAAAAACTTTTTAATTTATCAGAAACTTGCAAAATAAAATTTAAAAAATGCAAAGTATTTTGACATCCCATCGACCAACTTTCAGATCTCCATCAGTGACACACATGGCGTTGTCACTGGTCTGAATACTAGGAGTTACTACCCCCAACCTCGCCCTCGGTGCTGCGGCTGTGGTACTAAGGGACCGTGCCGGTGAGCATGTATTTTCATCTGTTTATATTGTTCAGATCATTAGGTGTTTTTGTGATTTATATTCCTTCCTTTATCCCTCTTATTTTCTATTTGCTTTCTTTTTTGTAGAATCTTAGCACTCTCCTAAATCATGTGATTTTCTTGTGTTGTGTTATAGAAATATAAGATAATAAAATAAAAAATGTATTCATTTTAAGAACCAAAGCATTATGAAACATCAAAATACTAGAGTTAACGGTGTGTAAATACCAGTGACATAGATGTTCTTTGTTGCAATTACTGCAAGCTTTCAATTACTTTTCATACTTTTTGTGTGAACACGTTACAATTCATTTGTAGGCTACGAAAGGGCAGTTTTCTAGAATTGATGCCCGAACGCAGATGCCATCAATCCTAGCCCAAATGTCCAAGATGTGAAACACTTAATGACGCTAGCAACGAGCCCCTGTTCCCACTTCATTGATGATCGGAAGTCCTAGCAGTCTTGGTTTTTAAGGACACAGCCTGTCTGCAAAAATATTTTAGAGAATGTGGAACGGTAGTGAAGAGCGATATACTGAATGTAAGAGCAATACAATCTAATGATGTACTCGAGTCTTATATATTGAACAGTTTTGCGCTTTATGGGTCAANCGATCCTTTGGTGCCAGAGAGTTCCGCCATGGTCCGTCTACTAGGTGGCTGCATTGGAGAAGCGTCCAAGGTATGTGGTGCTTAAATGAGATGGAAAACCCCTAAAGGTAATCCGTGTTATTGGGGAGAGAAATAGAGGAAATTGATTATTTCAGTTGCAGTCTTTTCCATAAACTTTTCATCTTATTGGCCATTCGGACCTCAACTTTCCCAAAAACTAATGGTCTGAGTCGAGATTTTCTGGTCCGAATACAAATTTAAAAAAAAAAAACTGCACTGGATTGCATTTTATATTATTATTATTATTATTATTATTATTATTATTATTATTATTAACAAGACCTTGACATTTTTAGCATTATGATGTAACAGTTACATTAAAAATTAAATTAAATTAAGTTGCTTTGAGTACCTTTTAAAATCTTATGGTTATTTCTAAATACAGTATTAATAGTAATTGGAAAGTGTTACCGTTTTAGAGAAAAGATGAGATGAGACCCTGGAAAATCGCAACGTGAAAACAAAGCAAGAAGTGCTGTAACCTACTAGTGCTGGGTTTGCCTTATAAGAGCACAGACGATGACTTGAAGACTTATTTCTCACGGTTTGGTGAAGTCATCATGGCACAGGTACTCATTGCTACTTATTAAGATCGCTGATATATGGGGTTCATTAAAAAGTTTATTCAAAGTTGATCTTTAATTTTAGACCAAAAGGATTAAAATGGAGCAGTTCAGAGTAAATAATAGTATCAAATGATTGTAATTTCGTTCTTCTATAAAGTTAATTACTATTTTAAGTGAACTGCTTATGCTTTAAATACACTGTTTACGGAAATTAAACCACAACAGTTCACTTTTGTTCGTACCTTAAAATGTTGAACTCGAGTCAGATTGATAGAAAACAAACCAGGGAAACTAATGTCTTCTAAATTTGTTTTATAGTTGAGGGAGATCATTGGTGACCGCCTGGCCGGACGATGGTCCACATCAGCAAATGGGATTTCAAGAGCCCTTGCCTAGTTGTGATACCATTGGAACTTGGGACCCTTTAAGGTAAGTTATGGGCCAGGGTAGAGGGTGAACAATGAACTTAATTGTCATTTATTCTATGCATATTACAAATCTTTTGTCAATGCAAATTCAAGAAACTGGAAAATTTGTGCAATGCCTTAGACATAATTGTTTTAAATCAGAACGTGAAGAAACTGTTGACATTTTTATTTTCTATTTACAATTTACTCAAGGAAGTTCATATAGCAGTCATTTTAGAACCCAAAAGCTCTTTCAATTTGTCGCAAACTTGAAAAAAAAAGCACTCACATGCAAGAAACTCATTATAGTGGTCAAAAACTTTTTAATTTATCAGAAACTTGCAAAATAAAATTTAAAAAATGCAAAGTATTTTGACATCCCATCGACCAACTTTCAGATCTCCATCAGTGACACACATGGCGTTGTCACTGGTCTGAATACTAGGAGTTACTACCCCCAACCTCGCCCTCGGTGCTGCGGCTGTGGTACTAAGGGACCGTGCCGGTGAGCATGTATTTTCATCTGTTTATATTCCTTTCTTTATCCCTCTTATTTTCTATTTGCTTTCTTTTTGTAGAACCTTAGCACTCTCCTAAATCATGATGTGGTTTTCTTGTGTTGTGTTATAGAAATATAATATAATAAAATTTTTAAAAAATATTCATTTTAAGAACCAAAGCATTATGAAACATCAAAATACTAGAGTTGACGGTGTGTAAATACCAGTGACATAGATGTTCTTTGTTGCAATTACTGCAAGCTTTCAATTACTTTTCATACTTTTTGTGTAAACACGCTACAATTCATTTGTAGGCTACGAAAAGGCAGTTTTCCACATATAATGCCCGAATGCAGATACCATCAACCCTAGCCCAAATGCCCAAGATGTGAAACACTTAATGGTGCTAGCAACGAGCCCCTGTTGCCACTTCATTGATGATCGGAAGTCCTAGCAGTCTTGGTTTTTAAGGACACAGCCTGTCTGCAAAAATATTTTAGAGAATGTGGAACGGTAGTGAAGAGCGATATACTGAATGTAAGAGCAATACAATCTAATGATGTACTCGATTCTTATATATTGAACAGTTTTGCGCTTTATGGGTCAAAGATATGAGTCGGGTATAATTGTATTAAAGTTTTATTTTTTCACTTTGAGAGTGAAACATTTTATTCCAATAGCTTAGGAGAAAACTGAAGTTCAGTATGATCATAATTCTATAAATGTTCAATTGAATGACATGAATTGTGGTTCTGTGTGAAAAAAATTGTCTGCTTCTACAGTTGTTATTAAAATTTAAAATAGAATATCCAGTTGCTTTATCCACATTCAAAATGCAGATAAGTTTTCGCTCGCAAAACATTGTTATTATCACCACTTATGGTCGTCTGTGTTTTATTTCAATCTTAGTGATGTAGTCATTTTTCAAATTTGTGCTTTTGATGATGTGGAGTTGTTCGTCAGTATAACGTTTGAGAAGATCATAAGCCGCACACTAACCTCAAGTAACCCGCGCATTACTAATATTACTAATATATTATGATTTTCTCAAGTGTTATAGTTGACAAACATATCCAATTCATCATATATGCACCTTTTTCTCCGGACTCAAGAATTCATATTGAAATTTGCGTGGACGGTCATACAGTGTAGTGTGAAATATGAAATATGTCGAAGCAAGCTTGCTTTTCTTGTATCACATAGCTAGTTGCGATTTCAGGGCAAAATTACATTTGAGAAACAGTGAGATGTCAATTTCAATCATTGAGTTGTCTGGGTAATAATAATATTACCTGAACTTCTGTATATTTTATCACGAGAGAGAACTATACCAGGTTTTGATGTATGCTTTCTGTTCTAAAAGGATCGAGTTACTTTATTTATGACTTCATATCCCTAGATGAAGTTAAAATAAGTGTCGGTTTAATTGTGTTAAGACTAATAAATGTCTCGTCTTCAGTACCTTTTTCAGTAGGAATTACATGTACTTTGGTAAATTATTCTGCTTCATCTTGTGTACCACTGTAGTGTATACAGAGAATAGTTTGTAGTCACGAGAGAAAATTATTCAGTTGCACCATGCTGTCTAAAACGGACGATATGAACTTATAAGGTGCCCTGCCAATAAAAAAAACTGAAGTTCTGTTTCCGGGCGTGGGCATTTTCCCGGCATTCCCCACGAAGGGTTTAGACGGGTTTTTCCCCACGGCCCGAGGGCATCGGGTACTACCATTTATTGATTTATTGCATTCACATGATTCATTTATGATTACTTAAGTACTTGAAATTGAATGTTACTGTATACAATAGTTGAATAAAAATACAATCTCTAATTTTTCTTTTTGTTTTGAAAAAAGGCGTGTACAGATGGGGAAAATAATCACCAGACTTGCAAATTTATTTTAGTTGAGTTGCATGCCTATGCACGTGGCTCGTTTAATAATCAGTCGAAATTCTTTTCAATTGTCCCTTCTCACTTAAACTCAATTTAAGATTTGGCGATTTCTGCCACGGAGCTTTTTCTCATCAAAACTAGTAATGTTGGCAATGCCCAGGTAATAAAATAATTTTTTGGAAATGAACCTGCGGTGTTGCGTAACTTTTTCGCCGGGCATAACTCGAGCCGATATCTAGACTATCCTGAGTTTGATTAGAGCCCCCAAAGTCAACCGTCTTACATAAATATATTCTGCTGTAGATGTAAGAAACAAACACCTCTTGATGTTACTGAAGGAGTACTTTATATATAGGGGCGGATCCAGGATTTTAGAAGGGGGTCGTTTTTATTGATTCCCCCAACCCACGAAAAAAAAGGACTTTTTAAAATTCGGTGAGTTGACGGAACGATTCGAATCAAGCATTAAATAATTTAATTATAAATTAATATATTAGCATTAAACTCGATATATTTACGGTGCAGGACTCAGATATTTTCGATATGTAAGAGTATTTGTCGCATACTCGATTGACAGACCACATCTAAGATGATCTTGCGTTATAGAGTAAAGAGAAGCACTAATATACAAGACAGTCGAAAGTAATGGCCGAAAGTAGGTCGATGGCATTGAAAGTCACATACTCACAGGGCCCATTTTTGGGCACTTTTTACTTTTAGTAGAGAATTTTGCATACTTCAAGATGACTTATTTCCGTTTACAGCCACACAAAGGCAGTCAGTTGGGACATTTGATGCCACTCGCGCTTTACCCATCTTGGAAACATATATTTTGATCGTTAGGCCCTATTTCAAATGAATGAAGCTATAGGTATAAAATCCATCCCTGTGAAATACACCGCTACCATTTCCATGTCAAAAAAGATACCCTCTACCAGGGCGACAGATTGATTTTCCACAGATATTCACAAATAAATAAATAGACAGTCATTTTTGTCTGATGTCAAAAATATCCACAGTAATAACGTACTGCGGCAGCCCTGGCATTTGTTGACGGCAGCAATGATGGCTTGCCCTGCAACCAGCATAGGAGATGGACTTTCGCCATCGATGATTGGTTCTAAAGTTTGCCAAATATAAATTTAGCATGATGGAGACAGTTGCCACGCATATTTGCATACTGCAACGTGTATAGAAGATTCTTCGAAAAACTACAACGCAGAGATATTCGGCAGCTTTTTCGTATTCTTTTTTTGAAAAGGTGAGATTTTTCTATCAGTTTTATTCATTTTGTATATATCAGTCCATTTAGATAATTACGAAAAAAAATGGTGGTAACGACGAGGCCACAAATATATGAGTTTTAATGAATAATAGGTCGAATGGCGCAACACTCACGGCCTTGTGCTAAATGTTCCGGATAACGAAAGAAATGGTTGCATATTTAACTCCGTGGAGACTCGCTGATGGCAATGAGAATAGAGGGACACTCTTCCTGGCGTAGAGTACAATATAGAAAAGCTGGTGAACGTTGGAAACAAAAAAAAAAAAAAAAAAAAAAGGTGTTAATCTGTTAAACCCTCTTTACACTGGACGGCATCCTTTTTGAGTCCTTTATACGGTCATTACACTGGCTTGCAGAATGAATTCTCAATGATCGGCCAGCTGTCGGCACGTTAAGTATTAGTTAGTTTTCTTATTTTATTTTACATTCAAACGGGGCCATGCTACGGGACGCAGAAAGAACGCCGTCGAGTGTAAAGTTGGCTCTACAAAAAAAAAAAATAATAATAAATAAATAAATAAATAGAATAAAATAAAAAAGTGATACGTTAAATAGAAAAAAATACGAGCGAAGTACCAACCCAGCAGACATAGTCGCGTTGGATCAACGTTGAGAACAGGTTGATACGTTGAATTGCCGTTGATCTACCTAAATTCAACGTAAAATCAACGTTGATCCAGCCACGTCAAAACACCGTCATAATGTGACGCTGACTCAACGTTGTATTTTGGTCACTGACACAACCTTGCAGACATGGATTGTAATTTAAAATATTAATTATTGAAAACGTGATACTTTGTTTATCAATACTGTAACTAACTTTATCAAAATAATAAAAGAAGTGTTTTAAACTAAAAGTGACAGTTAACTGTTTTGTGTCTTTAGTGAACTAGTGAATTTTCTTAACTTGTTATTCAGAAATACATTCCAATAAACTTCCTTTCAAGATCAGCTAACACTGGGATGAATAAGTTGCTGTAAATGTGAGGGAGTGAAGTTAACAGTTAAAGTTGACAGTTCTCGGTACCCTGTTATAGATAGACAGCTAGGTTGAGGTGACTGTGACTTTGTTGTATATATATATATATAAACCTTGGAAATTTCAACTTAAAGGCCATACATATATACCCTACATGTATTTAGCCATTAATCATGTCCTACTGCTAAACACATCCAGGCTAAAAGGGTGTACCATGCTTAGGTGCAAAACATGCTTAGGAGCTAAATGCGTTGAAAAAATCAGACAAAGCATGCCAGGCACTTGGATGTTTTTACAGTGTACCTGTGTTTTGTACCAAAAATAAAAACATTTCAGGTCATTATAATGTATTTTCATGCAAGAATGTTGTCTAACAACTGGGATTTATACAATGTTGTTATCTGACGTTGAGTCAACTTTCAAATCCAATGTTTATCCAACGTCATAACAACATTATGGTTCAACGTTGTTTCAACGTTTAAACAACATAATTTGCTCGCTGGGAAACTGTTTGTAGACTAATATTATTGTGACATAAAAAAGTTTTTACAGGTAGATGTATTGTCCTGGTATAAAACACATGACCTAGATCCACGTAATCATCACAACCAAATCAATACACGCAGAAGTGCTTAAGCAATCTCACTTACCCTAATTTCACAGTTAGGGAAAGACTCATGGTCGTCAACATCTCAGGGGACTTTCTATCAACGATCGAAATAGATCCGAAAACCCCACCTAAATGTGAGGAATTCACTATCTGCACACATATATTAACATATTCAAAAAGGTAAGGCGTCTCATTAATTTATAGCTCATTCTAACCATAACAACTAGTATTACAAAAGCAAATATCTGATAATATTAAACCTCTTTTCGGTTTTGTTTTGCGCATATCTTGAGCAACGTGACTGTTGAGTTAACAGGTTTGGCAGTTTTTTTTCCTGAAAAATCGGACATGTTTGATTTTGTATGCAGCTTACCCAATACCTAAAGGTGCTGTATTTTATCCTGTATGATTCCTACCAGCTGTTTTAAAACTGCAATTTGACAATGCAATATTTAACAGCTGGAATCGCGCAAAGGTGACTAATTGAAGTGTGAGTTAAACTTAAAAGGTTTCATTGCAGAATCTACCACAATCGCTATGTGGGTGTAACAAATACGCACCCCATTTATTTATTTGTTTAAAAAGAAAAAAAATAGGGAAATAACACAAAGAGAATCTTGTCACATTTTGGTGAAAAATAAAATAAGGTGCTACATCAGTTTATCGGTCCGAAGCCACACGGAAGACGTACGGCAGCTGGACTGGGACTGAAAGGGCTCCGTACGATTTAACATCCGACTGAAAAACTAATTTTTCCATAAGTGACCTCCGCGACGCGGAGTTTGAAGTTTGAACTAAGAATATCTTGCAATCGAAAGTCACTGCCACAGCACAAGCAGCTTTCTGCTTTAAAACTGATTTTTCGTATTAGATTTATTTAAAAACATTGTAAACAACTCATAGATATATAGTATATTCTGCATGTTTTACCGCAGTTATAGCTATTTTTCTGGCTATACAAAAAAAAAAAAGGATTTACTTTGAATGTAGAAATGGATTCATTAACCATTGGTAAGTATGGGAAAATTGTTGTTTACTCCAGGAAAAATTATTATAGCAAAAACGAACAGTTACTATCCCTTTAAGTTGCAGAAGTGAATAACTTGTTTACTGCGTACTGTTTTACTGTGCCATGCATATATAAATTATAATCCACCGAAATTAAACCTGTGAAACATTAAGTTGGGAGTTTTACACGATCATGCCCGGTTTTAAGCAATGTCGTTGGCTACTAAATAACAGCGAAAACTAAAAAAGTGTAGTACCAAAAACACCAAAAATATATTTATTCACATATAAATCTTATAGTACTTTCACAATAAAAACATCTCCCAAACACCTGTTTCAAAAAAATACCAACAGCATCCCATTTGCACCTTATACAAATATATAAAAAAAGATGTTATGGAACTCCTATAGTTAATGCAAAAGTTTGATCCAATATTCTTTATAATATTTGATATAAGTGTATGGCAGTATATAATAATAACATAATTTCCAGGATTTGCTAGTAGTGGCCTCTTACAGAATTATACTGGATCCATTATCGTTTTTGCATTAAAGACACGTCCCAATTAAATTCACTGGGCCAGTTAAGATTCCCTTTTGCACTTGCATAATAATAATAATAAAAAAAAAACTGTCACAAGTGTTGTATTATGACAAATTAATCTGATCGTAAGCCCACATATATTATTTAGTGCCAACAACTGAAAATCAAGAAAAATATATTATTAGTTATTGGTATTTTAATTAAAATCATCAAACCATCAAATCATTCTTTTAAGAAGAATAATAAGTAGTTTTCTTTTCATAATGTTTGTGGTGGCAGTGCACAAAGTAAGGTTTTTGACAATTTTAATGCAAAATTACATAATGATAAACAGCATTGTGATACCAGTATGTACTAGTACATCAGCCATTAACAAAATAACTGACAAATGATATTATGAATATCTTTTAAACAATTTTTTTCTTTTTACTCTTTTACAGATTGAAATGGATTCGATGAGCCTACCAGCTGCATTTTTGTTCTGCTTGGAAGTATATCATTTCATAATCCATATGTCAATCATATTTCGCATGCGTTTGTTACCACGCAAAGATATTGTGCGACAGCGTTGCTATTTCCTTGTTGAAGCTATGACAGTGTTTACGATAAACGTCTTGTTTATTGGAAAACTTAAGTGGTTAGCAGCAATTCATAACATTCTGCATGGGTACTATGTCCTAACCTGGGATTCCTCTTCCCTTTGCAAGAAGGTACTTTTGTATCCATTTATTTACTTATTGGATTTTTTTAAAGATGACTGAAATGAAATTATATTTCAGAAATTTTTCTTTCAATAGAATTTTTGTTATCCAGAAATGACATGGGTATAAAATGAATTTTCTTTAGTTTAGAAACTACATATTTGATATTGGTTCCTTGCATGAAACACAATGACAAAAAATAAAATAAAAATAAAATAAACAAATAAATAAATTATAAATAATAATAATAATAATCACACCAATGGTAACTCAAAATTCAAATTTCTATTTTCCAAATATGAAGTTTTAGCCTTTTGTCATGTCATTTGCCTTGACTATACTACAGTATTTACTGGTAGTGATTGCGTAAAGTAAATATGTTTAGTTTGACCAATACAAATTACAATTATGTGATTTTGACCAAATCTATGTTATCATTTTAGCTGATAAGCTGGAGCTCTCTTGATTGGCAACGCAGTCATCACAAAAAACGCTGGGAATTGTTGGCAGTGTTTGGCACCACATATGACGTGCTTGTCCACACCATCAACTGCTACTTACTGGGCAAGTACCTCACCACAGTGGAAGTGATCATATCCCTGTTTATAACACATTGCCTGGTCTATTTTATTCTGCACAACCCGCTGTACGCCTGGAGTAATCCTGTCTCAACACCAGACTGGGTGGAGAAAAGAATTTTCCCAATCGGAGAAAATTATGAAAGTTGTGTCTTGAGTGGAGGTGATGCTAAGAGGGAGAAGTAATGAAGGTGATTTTAGGTGTTGAGTTTTACCAGGCCATCAGCTGTATTTTGTTTCAAATTCTTCAATCCCAGTGATGAAATTGAGTGCTAAAGTTCTTTTATAGACAAAAAAAAAAAAAAATAATAATAATAATAATAATAATAATAAATAAATAAATAAAAAAAATAATAATAATAAATAAAATAAATAAATAATAATAATAATAATAATAAACTTTGGAGTGTATTTTTGTTTAGATTTCATTTTGTTTTTTTTCTCAATGTTGCTGACAAAACAACCACAATTGATCTTCATTAAGGCAAAAGCTTTATAGAAATCAGCTGTATTTCTTTGTTTCAAAGAAGAAAACTATTTCTGATTTGAATGGAACAAATTCTTTCTAAATGACAGGATACAAGTCTTTATTTGAAGAAAAATGCAGACCCCAAGTTAAAAGCAATATTTGAAAGATCCAGTTGTTTTCTATTTGTCACAAATACATGTAAACTGGTGGTCAAATATGTTTCTTTCTAAGCTATATTATTTTACCCTTTAAAACATTTCATACATGTCTTTAACTGTGTTGATGAATAATAGTTACACAGTTCTTTCATAAACCCTTTTTTCTCTTAATGTTTACCTGATTGGCATTGTAATGATTATAAATATTCCATGAATTAGGTAACAAGTTATTCATTTGATTCAACATGATGCCAGTTATGTATACTTAATTTAGGAAGTGGTCAGGTCTGAGAAACAGTAAGACTGGGTTCATACAGATTTAGATCGATCCATCTTGATGACCTAACTCCCTGGGGGTTCAAGCTAAATTGCTGTCGGCCGAGCATGTACGAATGTTAAATACCTCCTTACAACTTTTAGTAGGCGGGACAGACATTTAAGCCGGCTAATCTGACAGCAATCTAGTGAGACTCCCCACGGGATAGATTGATCTAAAATCTGTGGGAATGCAGTCTAACTGTATTATAAAACCAGACTGTATTTGGTTAAAAAGACAGAGATACATCATAAATACAGGCAGAATTATATCATCTATTTAGAAATGTAGTGTTTTGGCTTTAATTACTGTACATGTGTATTTTTTTTTGTCTTTTAGATTCAGTTTTACTGGGTGGTACCTGGTTGTACTCTTTCTCCCCTGGACACCCTTAAGGTTACAAGAAGGCTGAAAAAAAAAAAAAAAACTTGTTGTATCAGTATCAGGGGTGGATCCAGAGATATTTTCTGACAGTCTTCCATATTATGTTTGTTGATCCATCCTCCATTTTTTGACCGTCTTCCGACAGAAAAATTAGATACCCGTCAATGTAAACTTGAAAATCTGACCTAAATCCGCCACTGAGTATGTAATATCTTTTGGCAGCACTGTACCACATGGACAGCACAGGAGGTGGGGGGGGGGGGGGGGGGGGGTTTTTCAGTTTCTCTATCGGTTTAAGTATG
>NW_019775547.1:75692-147174 GCF_001039355.2 Lingula anatina | reverse complement strand
GGGGGGGGGGGTTTTAGTTTCTCTATCTTTAAGTATGCCATATCAATGCAGACGTGTATGTTGTATGATTTTTTGTATGTACAAAGTTTAAAATCAGATCTTACGACACAAAAGTTAATTTTTTTTAGATACAGCACTTAAAATGTGTACTTTGCTATATGTAATAATATATTAAGTCTGTATTACTTTTATCATATGGCTGCTTTTTGGAAAGGATGTCTTGCTTAACTGTGTTTCTTATAAGACATTACTGTAGTGTTTCTTGGATATATAGTCACACAGTTGTGTATTGTGGCGTAGTATATCTGAATACTATCCGTATAATTAGTCTTTTATATATATGGTGATATGATCAACAAAATGCAAACTCAACTAGCGCTCATTTCGAAATGTTTGCCAAATTGTCATAATGTCTAGAGCTTTTGTTGTCTGTAAACTTCTTTAAATAAAATCTAGGACAAATGGGTCAAACACAGCACATGCAGTGTGCTGGTAGACAGTAAGTGAGAGCCTGACCCCAAAATTGAATTTCTATCTGAGCTGACTCAGCCCAGTGGGATTGGATAACCATGCAATTTTCCCACCCTTTAATTTCGTTTTCATAGCAATTTATGTATGAGGTTAAAGTTAAAAAAAAGCAATATCATATATGTATGACAGAAATACTTGTACTTATAACGTACGCTTGGTCATAAAAATAAAGTTTGAATCCATTTCACTTTTTCAAAAACGATTCTGGCAACCAGAAATTGGTGTCGCTTTTCAGATTCGATCTGACACAGTGCGCACGTGTGTCCCTGAGTGTCTCGCCTTGTTGAATGGTTGACTAACTTTGCTTTTATTCAATAAAAATAAACAATTCTGGCAACCAGAAACTACTGTCCTTTTTCAAAAACGATTCTAGCAGCCAGAAACTAGTGTCATTTTTCAGATTCGATTCTGACGCTGAGAAACCATTATCGTTTTTGCAGTGGGAGACAAGAGAGGACGGAGGCAGAGGTGACTGGTGATTAGCGTCTATGTTCAGAATCTCATATTGGAGCAAATGGGACATTTAAAATTGTTCTATTGATATTTTCCCATCTCAAAACTTTTGTATATGTTAAAGGAATAAAATAAATAAATAGACTAAAATAAGAATGATAGCCTAGTCAGAGTTCTGTTTCCTTATCTGAGGTTTTCATAATGAAACATATCAGTGCATGCATGTTTTTATTTTCAATTTGACTTAAATACGAGTACTTGGTCGATTTTGATGGTTTATGTTTTCACTTTCCAACCATTCAATTCTATTCAAATAACGAGTTTTTTCATTTTATCGTTACATTTTTTACATTTTGGTAGACCAGTGTAATATGTTATGGTCTGACAGACATCTAAGCTGCTTCAGTTGATTGCAATTAAGCCAGAATCCCCTCGGAGATAGATAGTTCAATCCACAGTTAGTACAATAGGGTCTGAGCATGGTCCCATACAATACTTCAGTTTTGTATGCTATTTTAGAGACCCCAGATTTCAGAGGGTACAAATGTTACTGCAGACATTCAGGTAATGCAACTAGCACAATACTGCAGCTCCATGGAGGTTTTAAGTCACCCGTTGAAAATGCCAATAAGTCACAAATGAAAACAACTCGGAAGTAAAGAAGAATCACGCTGTTCCAGTGTGTCTAGTATGAGCTGTAGTTATAATTTCCCTTCATTTTAATAACAACTGGAAAAATGAAAATGTACACTTTGAGATTTATAACAGTTCATAGTATAACATTCACTAAGACTGGGCTCCCATACTGTGACCTATCTGACAGGCACCACCCATCTCCAAGGGGTTTCTCCCTATATTGCTTTCAGCTTAAGTGGCTCAGATGACTGGTAGGCCTACTGAAGCTGCTAAACTATAGTTAATTCCCCCCTAACAGCTTCAGTAGCCAGACATTAGAGCAGCTTAAGCTGAAAGCAATTAGCAAGAATCCCCTCATAGATAGAACGATCCACAGTTAATACGATAGGGTCTGGGAATGGTCTCTAAATACTGTACAGTTCAAAGCTGTCTCGCTCTCTTTAATCTTGGGGCATCGTAGTCTTTGTCAGGATACTCAGTCGGTTGAACAACCCCAGCTCGCAGATCATCCAGGATTTTCCTGACACCGTCTCGTTGTAATGTAATTGGTAAAAATGGATTCCTGTACCATGGGTAGTTAACATTCCCCTCCTTGTTGTAATAATCGGCCGCGTCCATCATTTCTCTCGTGATCTTATTCAAATTTAATATACTCTCGAAGAGTTCCACACCTCCCTCGGCGTACTCCGTCCCCAACATGGCTGCCTTTTTATTCGTCCAGCCCTGCAGCCAACAGTTGTAGTTATCAGTGATTACGGTGTACATAATGCCACCTACCAGTGCAGCCAAAGAGAGAAAAAATACATGCCCAGTCCAACCAACCAATCTGGCTCTGTAGAAGTTGTGCCTATAAATGGAGTACGTCATCAATCCAGAAGCACCCACAGCTACAGCGTTGACCAAGGGAGCATATGTACTGACGTTGAAGATTTCCCGTGCAATCAGAAACATCTTTGCCTTATCCGAAAGGACAAGAGAGTTGGCCATCTCCAGGGAGAGAGGGTCTTCCCAATCTATCTGATAAATGTCGTGGGATGTTTTGCCTCGGAGTACCAGTGTTTCGCTCTTCACTACGTCATCGACACTCTTATACGCCATAAAGAATGGCAGACCTGGTGAAAGAAGAAAATTAATTTTTGAAATAAAAATAGTTTCAAGATTCATGTCAATTTTGTCTTCTTTCAGTGGACTGAGGGTATGCCATGTGCATACAAAAATGTTTCTGGGTCATATTTTTATGTCTAAACATCCTGCTAAAATTATTTTCTTTGCAATCCATGACTCCTTCAGAATTTATATAAATAAAAAAAAAAAAAAAAAAAAATGGTCCAAAACATCATATGTAAGTACAGGGATGAGTCCAGCAATAATTTGCATGCTGGAGTATTTTTTCCCTACATAAATAAGGTTTGGCTTGAACATCAGATATAAAATATCTTTTGCTAAAAGAAAATAGGACAAATAGTACACAAATAAAGCCATATCGACCCTTTAAGACTGAAGACTCAGGCGTAACAGGTTTTTCATTCCCTTGTGTATAAATGGCTAAAAAGATGTAATGAACACTCACATATGCTCCACATTGCACAACTCAAAATACCAAAAAAAAAAAAATAATAATAATAATGATAAAATAAATAAATAAAAAAATAAAATATGGGGACTTAACATCTCTATTCGTACACAGCTTTTGCCTTCTGTTTTTATTTGTGACGGCGAGTGCAACTCAAAAGACATTCCAGCATTCTTGGAACTTTTCAGATGGCAGAATACGTTTCCCCATGTGGTAGTGAGTGGTGATCTCCAAATATGTTTGGTGCAATTGCTCAAGTAATAAACAAGCGTTCATAGATACCCACACTTTTCTACACGCATGCACAGTAAGTTATTTGAGTCCCTGAAGAAAATCCAGCTCACTAGCAGGATTATGAGAAATGGGTTGACAAAAATCCTTATACCTTCAGACTACTGCAATAATCAAATTGGGACCCAATTCACCATTTATTTTGATAAATGGCGATATTGTGAACAGGGTATCTGTAAATCTGTCTCAAACCATTGGAATATTGCATTGCGTTTTGTGCAGTAAAAGATATCATTACAATCTGTGAGTCAGTAGGCCCATGAACAAAGGGTTAAAATATCATAGAGTAAGCATGAAGTTTTGATCTGGCCTGTCAATCAAGCAATCAAAAAAGCTAAAATGTCATGTCTCATAGTTTTAAAGAAAAACTCCTCAGAATTTTTTTTATCATGAGTAAAACAGTGTACAAACCTATGTAAGCACCACCTCGACACCCGAGAGCGCCCATACACACTGGTCCCTTTGTGTCACTGTAGAAGAATTCCAACCCAGCTTCTTCATAGGGAACAAGATTCCTCCTTCTTAATACCTGGATGTTATAAATAAATGCACTATTAGCAGAACTGTGAACTCAGTGCATTTACTAAGATCTATACTGACAATTTTGAATCTAATGCCTGATCTTACTTTGAAATGGATCTTACTTATCACAAAACCTACAATTGAACTGATTTTGAGTTGTCAACACTGTCACTTCAATATCAATGAATTTACCTTCAAGTTTGGGAAACCACATAGTGAGAAAACAAATTTCCCATTAAGTAGAATTCTGAACTCTATACATAACACTCATTCTGCGTCCCTACAGTTCAAACTTCTGTTACTTTCGTGCATTTTCTTAAAGCTACTTTTCCCCATTTTTGCAGCATTTCTGAACACATGACCCTTAGGGTGCTTTCCCAGAGATTTAGATCGATCTAAAGATTAAGATTTAGATCGACCTAACTCCCTGGGGGTTCGCGCTAAATTGCAGTCAGCTGAGTGGGCACCATAGTTAATTACCCCCTTACAGCGTTTAGTAGGCGGGACAGACGCTTAAGCCGACCAAGCTGACAGTAATCTAGTGAGACTCCCCACAGGGATAGATCGATCTAAAAATCTATGGAAATGGGGTGTTAGAGACCATTCCCATATATCTATTGTACTAACAAGATAGATCTATCTCCGAGGGGATCCTTGCTAAATTGCATTCAGCATAAACAGCATAGATGTCTGGCACGCGAGCTGAATGTAATATAGCAAGAAACCCCTCAATGCTGGATCGATCCTGCTAGAAAGATCTAGGTATGGAATTGGGTTTTCAGCCTACCTGACTGATCAGAGCTTCAGTGGCTTCATCAATACCGACTGGTTTCCCACGAGAGTCCTTCTTCTCATAGTTGCTCCTCATTCTGTCCAAACCATAGACGTGCTTCAAGCCCTGGTACAGAGATGCTGCAGTTATGAATGACGGAACAACCATATTGACGAATTCCTCACTGAATTTCAATCCCTTCAGACGCTGCCAGATTCTTGACATGGTGCACAGTCTAGTGGATTTCTGAAATGGAGAGATATTGTTAACGATATGACAGTTGCGATGGATACTGCAAGTGTAAATATGTCATACAGCCTGATACAGGATAGAGCAAAAGAAGCATAGACAAAATCATAGCTTGTACATACATTCACCATGAAACTTGGGGTTCTCAATTTTCATTTTTACTTTGATAACCTCTCATCTTAACTCTCACACACTCTTGTAAAGCCAACAGTTTTCTTGTCAAAAGAGCCAAGAGTAAGGAGAGATTCATTTGTTTTGTGTGGTGGGTGCGCAAACTGGTTTGGGCCGAGTAAGTCTTAAGCATTGCGTATTGCACATAGCGATATCACATAGAGGCTACAATGTATTATATTGGGCGACTATAGGCGAGTTATGGAATCAAGATGCTTGCGCTCGTTTGCAGTATAGGATGTTTTTGAGTTATGGGGCCGATTTTTTATTTTTTATTTTTTGCCAGATCTAGTATGTGTATGTGTGTCTCTGTGTGTGCACGCTTGTGTACATACCAAAAATTGCAAGTCCTCCATTAGTAATACTTGGATTTCATGCTATGCAGTTGTGATTGAGAGCCCCACCCTCCCATTATCTTTTTATAAACACAAGCCAGCGAAATACTACACATGACGCATGAGCCTAGGTTTTAAAAAACCGTGAACATTTATCATTTTATTGCAGATTTTGGCGAATCTCAGAAATCTTCAGAATTGAATTAAAAAACGCGGAATTTCGCGTTCCGCGGGAAAAAAACTCATGTCTGATACATAAACTGTCTGCAGGCAGCTGTACCAGTTTGCCCTTCAAAACCCAGTTAGGTAATTTATTTCATAACTTTTAATTCCCTCATATCACAATGTGTGAAAAATCGAAGGTTTTGAACTATGTAGTATTCAAACAACGGTACCTTTGATAGTAAACGTTATATTTTTTCAACTGACACAACTCTTGAATCCCACTTCCTCTCTTAAATATGGAAATTTCAAACCGACTTGGCGCTATTCCTGCTCTCCACACAATTAAAAGGGCGCAGACATTTTGTTTTTCAGAACGAGATTCTGACGTGACGTCATGCGATCAACAAGTGCGCAGGTGCAGAGTAAGAGAATTTTTACCGTTCACACACAACACACGATGGAGCGGGGGTCTTAAGATTTTAACATTAAAACTACGACTTTTAATTTATATCAATTACCTAGCATGCTTGGGGATTTACATTGGATTATTTTAGCGAGCTGACCAAGGGAAATCGCGAACCAAAATGTCTAGACTTATACGGTTTTTGAGCCGAAGACGAACGGGTCGCGGGATTCAGAAAGTTGGGGATGGAAAGCCAAGAAAGGGATGCATCAATTGCAAAATAATCCTACTGGATGGAACGGATATCAGCATAGACATAGACGTAAGTAGAGATCTGACCTCTTATATGTTATATTTCCAATCCCGCCACGACAGAATCGTTCGAAATCTCGACTTCAAAATAGGGTTATATGCATGACCTAGTTTGGCCCTCGTCAATTTCATTGCTCCTCTCAACTCGATCATTCCAAGACGGCAAATGCAGATTAAGGTGCGCAACTGGTGGTGGTTTATGGATTCTATGTACGAAAGAGACGGGGACATTTTTTTCTCCATATGATTATGCCACAAATTCCCTTTAATTCCAGAAGCGTGTTTGCTAGTAGGAGGAATCAACGGCGTCGCCGTGCACCCCACCCCCATAAATTTAACTGTGTCCGCCTCCGACTGTCGGAACAAATCCCCACGTTATTGCTTTATTGAAATGAATGATTTTGTTTATCAGATTTGTCTCTTTGATTGCTGCTGGCAGTTTGCTGTACTAATTACCTTATTGCAGCCAGTAAACATATTAATTTGTTAGTGTTGTTGCAGTGAAAGTCAAATTTGGGATTAATTGATTAAGATTGGTGGGTGGGCAGGGCTTGACACTAACTTTTTTCGATACTGGCCCGAGATATTGGTATACGTTGCAAGAATGATTTGACACATGACACTTTCCTTGCTCTTTGGGCCAGTGACCCCAGTGATTCAATGGCCCTAGGTTGGTTTTCAGTGGCCCAGGGCCAGTGGGCCACCCTTAATGTCAAGCCCTGGTGGGGAGAAAGGGATCCCCATATCTTTATTACTGGTCCCATTATACCATGCCTTGCTGTTACCCTTATTAATTAATGAATCTTATGCCATGTTAAAGGACATCTTAAGCCATGTTAAAGGACATACAGCAGTCTTAGCTGGAAAAAATATATATGATCAGTGCTATCACAGCTGGTTTAGTATTAAAAACAATATATATATATATGACAAATTTGTGAAAGGTGGCAGGCTAGCATGGCCGTGGGTAGTCAAACCAAAAGCAAACTATTAACCATCACACAAATTGCATCTGTGTAATCCAATAAAAATGACATATATGCATTGCAGTATGTCCATTTTATGGACAGCAAATAAATTTAATTGGCAATCCATCAGAACATGTTTTTCTGCCATGAAAACTCATGCTTAAGACAGCTGTTTTACTGGATAAGTGATACGTGTCATATCTATCCATACAATACCATATATTATTGAGATACAGCTGGGACATTGGACAAGATATCCTGTCACATACATGATGTGTAATTCTTATGATTGGTCCATGATGCTGGTCTGTTTTATAGTACAAGTACGTTTATAATGCAAGAACCATATTTGTCGAATTACAGTACTGCTTGTTTTAAATGCCAAGCTGTCTTTGCCATTGTGATTGAAATGAGCATTCAAAGCTGAACTGATTTAAGTTTGAGAGTAAAGGGTAGTTTGCTTATTAGCATGTACATTATTATGCTTAATGTGTATTGAAATATAGTTGTTTATTATTTGCATAGTGTTATTAATGGTTGTTTAATTTCATTACATCAACACTACAGGTGGTATGTATTGTTGAGTTAAAGTAAACTATATATATATATATAGAGAGAGAGAGAGAGAGAGAGAGAAAGAAAGAGACAGTAACAAGATGCACCAGCTTTATCTCCCCCCATCAGCTACAACTGTGAAGCAGTTATTAAATTTCACTAGCCTAAGGAGATACAGCTTCATTCAGATAGAACACAGTTGTGCTGCTTATAAATAATAATATTTATTAGTATTATTGCATCTTTACCTAGTACTGTAATACTGCAACATTCTTAAAGTGGTATCTAATTATGATTCCCCTCCCTCTCCCCCCGTCTCCAAACACACCCTTCCTGGCTTATATTTCTATCAAAGGCTCACTTTTAAATTTGCACAGTATCTCAATTTTGAAATTATACCCCTTTTCATACATCCTGATGCATTGATTATATGATGAAATAAAGGCAGTGATTAATTCAGTTGTTTGTAATACAGAAGGTGATATTATGACTGGGATGGTCTGGTCCCATTCAATTACCTTAGTGCAGTAGAGTTAATGGTATTCAGACTTAGTTAATGGATGGACCAGAAGGTAATTGTTCAACTGGGATGGTGGGATTCACATTGGTAGTTTAGGGGTCCTTGTCTCGGGCAATATTGGTGAATGGATGAAGAAATATAGAATGAAAGACAGACCTAAATAATTGTTTTGGATGAATACATGTGTACAGAGTTTAATTTTTCACTTGTTTTACCTGTAGGCAGAGAGAGAGAGAGAGAGAGAGAGAGAGAGAGAGCGTCACAGATAGATATGTTCACATGCACACACATTTTCACCAATGCACTTTTATGATCAGGCATATCTGCTTATTATTATTCTATGCCAATACAAATATGCAAAATATTAAAGCAAAAACAGCAGCACATGATATTTCAGTAGAAAAAGAAGTGATAATGTCTGTCTCCATGTTTTTAATCAAGGAGGGAGACTCTGTATGGGAGATTTGAAGTCAGGCAAACCAGTTATTTCCTGATTATAGCATTATGATTCATGTGTAATGAGCAGCATTACAAAATAAATGCTACTAGGCTTGACTTGTGTTTATTTGAATAGCAATGAGTCAATTTTGATTCTAAATAAAGAAGTGATATAGGACTTATCGATGACATGTCTTGTTGCTGAGAGGGTTGCTCTGGGGGGGAGGGGGGCATTCAGTTTTGTTGGAACAAAAATGATTTTGAGACTTGTGACTGAGGGAAAATGGTTTGTAAGGCCTGTCCTGGGATAAAATTTATTTTGACACATAACTGAAAATCAGAAAAGAATGATTAAGCAGAAGTCCTTAGTGAGGGGTTACTATTTATTAAAAAGCAGAAAAACATTTTAAAAATTGCAATATTATGTAAATTTGTTGTGGTGATCTTAAAATGTTGACCGCAGGTGAACGCATAAGAATGGTATGTAGAATGTTATTAAACTTTTGGTTTATTTTCCCTTTGGGTGAAGTCTGCTGTGTTCATTTTAATAGATCATGATGACATCTGGAGCAATTAAAAGCTATATATACTTCTTATCAGTTGTCATGTCTGAATGAATCAACAAAGGAAATGAATATATATAAAAGGCAAGACTTGAGCATATTATAGTTTAAATAAACTGCCATAAAATGACACAGAAGTCCAGTGTTAACTCACCTATTGATTGGCAATCAATAAATTTTTTTTTATCATGGAGAGGTTGAATAATGCCATAAAATGTTGCTACTGAAAAGGTAATCTATGGTATCAGTTAACAATAAAACCAGGATATAGCTGCATGGCTGGAATGATGATGATGAGGCAGTGATATGTGGGCTTGCAAAAATGAGAAATGAAACCTCATAATGAGGTGTGTTGCTTTTTATCTTGTTTTATGGTTAAGATGTCTCATATTGGCCAGTACTTCATTTCTCTCTCTCTCTCTCTCTCTCTCTCATGTACTATGATCACTAGTGTATATGCACACAGATTTTTTACCTTGGTTGAATGTATTTCACACTCATGGCTCAATATTAGAGCCACCCATTGCAAAATGCATCTCAAACTACATGGCTGCATTTCCAGTGGTTTTGTGTCAGCTTAACTTGTACACATACCGCCCAATTAGGACATGATAGTTTTTGGCAGAACAATCCAGTGGCAAAACCTTAACTATGCCAGCGTGTGCAACATCAGCAGGTTTAGATACTCTTTCCTTGGAAAGTAACTGTATAATAAAATAGCACATATTCAGCTAAGCCGTCTTAACCCGAATTGCATTGCACCGTATGATAATACAGCCAGTGTGTGTTTGCACTGCCCATGTGAACACTCTATCCTGCTAATTAGATGGAACCCTGTACCTGGCCAAATGCCTCTGGGATGCTCTGCATTCCTGGCATACTGTCAATCAATACCTTACCATGGCCCAGGCTTATCCTCATTCTGTTATTATAGATCATAATATTTTCTTCAAAACAGTAGGTGAAATTGGAGGTATTTGCTTTTGTGTATTTTGATGTCTTTTGCAAGTTAAACTTCACTTTTTCGGTGAATGTCAATTTGTAAGACAGCAATAGCCTGGACATCATTCTGAAAACGTTAGTGAACTCCATAGGCTATTGTATCTAGCTTGGTCGTGAAAAGCTTCATCTGTGTCAGCATTTGATGTTCTCACCATTAAATGAGATTTTAAAAGAATTGTAGGAGAGTGTGATCAGCAATAATGGCAGGTTAGCAAAGGTGGTGGGGCATTGAATCAAAACAGAAATTGTCCGCAAAATTATCCACAGATTCTTTAAATATATATTCTAGATGTTTGCTCTTGCACAACAGAAGGAATTCGCCAAGTTTGGGGTGTTACTCTGATAGTAATAATATTAGGTGATATTCCTGGCTCAAAATTTTGACCATCATTGTCGAAAAGTCACCTCACCTCACACATCCCACAGTCTTGTACTGTATGTCATCACTAAGTATTAATTTTAGTGTGCATCTTAGATGATTTCGTTAATGACCACATGATCTGCTGAAAGATGAGTGGTCACATGTATAATGTATATGCAACTCAAAATCTCTCTCTCTCTCCACCACAGCTTCCATTGCAGCCGAGGCTTAACCAAGATTTGTTAGGTACTAGTATACATAATAAAATATTGTATCATAAGCAAGCTGACACATTAAGCCTGTCAGTAAATGATTGATGACTAGAATAAAATCGTATTTTAAGTGTTATGTCCATACTTGTATGTGGCACATTATGTGATGAAGATTTGCAGCTGGATTATGATTTGCATTGTTAATCCCAAGTGTATATATAAAACTTGATGTTCCATAGTGCCCATTGAGAAAGCGGGCACTAGCTTACACCCCATTCTCATAGATTAGATCGACCTACATTGGATCGACCTAACTCCCTGGGGTTTCACGCTAAATAGCTGTCAGCCGGGCGGACACGAAAGTTAATTACTCCTTACAGCTTGTAGTAGGTGGGGACGGACACTTAATGCGGATTATCTGACAGTAATCTAGTGAGACTCCCCGCGGTGATAGATCGATCTAAAAGTTGTGAGAACAGAGCCTTACTCATCCTGAACTGCTCTAAAGTCTTATGTATTTCTCTGGAAATTGGGGTATTTTGGATATATTTATTATAATCTCCCTTGCCCGTCCCTGCAAAGTGTTGAATCCGACTTATGCCCTTCTGGATGATGGAGAAAAAAAAATCTCTAAAACTTGGTGAATAGTAAAATCACTAATGGCAGTGGTTATTTATAAGATACACAGTGTCTGGATATATATATATGTTGCTGTCATCTGTTGTAATATAAGTTTACCTAAATGAAAATGTGTGTTCCTTGTTATTTAGCATAAAATAAAGGCAAGAGAGAGAAAGAGAGAATTCGTGTTAGTTTACATAAGAGAGTGATCTCCCTCTCTTGGGAAACCATACGGGGAGATGTCCCTGTTCTATAACGCAACTATGACCCAATTCAAAAACTGGTTTAAGATGTGGAAGTAGATCATGTTACGTGTACATTTCATCTCAGATCTGCCAGTGCAGATGTGTCACAAAGTCACGACACAACTTAATTAAGACAAGACATCGCTATTAAGTCACCCAGGGTAGGAGTTAACGCCACTGCCCGCTGGTCAGGTATTTGGGACTGGCCACAGTAGAACCCACTGCAAGGCCACACATGAGTGATCAATGTGAAGTACAATTAATCATATCATACAGTTACTTTTGTCTGGTGCATTAGATTTATGTAATAAACCTGTCAGGTCAGAGGATGAATGTCGCGTTCACTTGAACAGCAACTTTGTTAAAAAAATGAACTTGCTGGTGTCATGTAAGATGAAGTTGTGCACAGAATATATATATATTTTATATAGAATATACAAGACGTATAAAGCTCTTTTGTTAGACGGAAGAGGTTGACATGATCTGATGTAAAAACAAATTATGAGTCAGTCAGTGCATTTGAGGTGCATTTTCTTGATGAACGAGTCTGGAATGTGTGTTACCTGTGTGTGTGTTTGTGTATGTGTGTGTGTATGTATGTGTGTGTGTGTGTATGTGTGTGTGTATGTATGTGTGTGTGTGTGTGTGTGTGTGTATTACCTGTGTGTGTGTGTGTGTGTGTATGTGTGTGTGTGTGTGTGTTGGGGGGGGGTTTGCAGGGATGTACCTCCTCTTCCTCCGTCTGTACTACTGCTATAGTGTTACCAAACTAAATTTTTATTCAAAAATTTAGAGACCATCTGCTTATCACAAGGTGTGTATATTGTAATGTATTTTGTTTGTGAAATTTGATTCTCCCAGTTTTTCTTGTCCAACCCAGTGTCTTCTCGTCCCATGAAGAACACAAAAAAAAAAATGTTTACACAAAGTGTTCATTTGACAAAAAATTACCTAATTGGCTTAGCCCAGAATAGAAAATGTTACAAAAACTATGTAAAAACCATGCGTGAAAACCTAGTGGCTGTGACCCAGACTTAATTGCACATAAACTCTGTTGAAGGTATGATATATGGCGGTCTTTGGCTGGCAGAATATGACTTGCACTTGTTAATATTCTCTGTAAACGGTGTGCTTGGGCTGATTGTACTAAGTACACTACATTTTGGGTAACCCACTTTGGCATGTTGGAGTTCACCCAGAACAAATAGCCCTACCTCTGCCAGATCCTCTGGTGTGATTGACGCTTTATTCTTTATTACTGGTAATTATGCTGAACTGGTGCCAATGCTACACTTGTTTTCAATACTCACAAAAAATGGTGAGAATGATTACAGATTAAACGCTGGGTTTTGGGGGGGGGGGGATGGGGGGGATGCACTACTTTCCAACCCGGTTAAGGGTGCATTCCCAGAGATTTAGATCAATCCCGAGATTAAGATTTAGATCGCCCTAACTCCCTGAGGGTTCACGCTAAATTGCAGTCAGCCGAGCATGCCCCATAGTTAATTACCCCCTTACAGCTTTTAGTAGGCGGGACAGACGCTTAAGCCGGCTAAGCTGGCAGTAATCTAGTGAGACTCCCCACAGGGATAGATCGATCTAAAATCTATGGAAATGGGGTCTAAGAATCAACGCTATCACATGGCATACCAGGGTGCTGCATCCGATACTTCGAAGCATGTACTGATACACAACTTGAAAACGGGTAGCATAATCCATCTACCGGCGAATTTAGAATCATTTGGTGCTGAGTCTTAGGGACCGTTCATGGAAAGTCTATTTTCTAAAAATCTATTTTCTATTTGCGGTATCTTGTGATCACGGAAGTAACTGGCTCGCGCTGCCAGTAATTACGCCGCGGGATATTCAGGGCACAGACCGTGATCAATAGATACCGCAAATAGAAAATAGATTTTTAGAAAAAAAGACTTTCCATGTGAACGGTCCCTTATAGTTGGGTTGGCCTGGTTATTGTCCTTTCTCAGATGTGACCACTGTCTAAGTCTTACTTTTAACAAAATATGTCTGTAAAACCCAGAAAAAAATCAGGCTAGAGGGAGAGGGCTAGACTCCATTGCTAGAGCTAAGAGTTCAAACATCAACACTACACAGTACACAATCAGACTTTTGATCCAATCTGGGCAGATATATACAATTAGGAAGGGCGGAGGAACCAACCACACTCAATTTTAACCAAAACAGAATATTACCCCTTCAATAATTGACCCCCATACATAACCTCTACTGGTGTGTTTACCTTATTCTATTGAGGCAATTGGACATATCAAATTTAATTGTGCATTGGAATGTCCGTCTGTCCCGTCCCCGTAGGCTTTTTATCAGAGGAGCCATTTATTATAGTAGTTTGTTTGATCCTGTAAAGGTGAACATGTTTTGCCCCTGTTTCTTGACAGTGATCTTAGAATGTTATTTTTTTAAATAAGTGTTGTGAGTAATTGGTCCTGTACATGGCTATTTTGACTTAAAATGTTTTTTTTTTCACATTTTTTTTTAAATGACAGGAAGTAGAAGTAGATATTTGATAACTGTCAACAGGTCAACCATCTCTCAGTGCGAATTACATACTAGTATATTTCCAGTCAGTCTAGAGTTTCTGTATTTGTGGCCAATATCTCTATAGAACATTAGATCGAAATTGGTGTGTCCTCAATTTAGGACAGAAAATTCTGTTTTAGTTTTGGACAAATATGGCACTAACTTTTGTCTGGTATTAGTGTTGGTCTGATGCAGTAGCCATATCAAACCTTTTTCCCATCAAACCATATCTTCACTTAGTAGGCTGAGATTGTGGGTGATACTCTGTGTCAAAAGTAAGAACCCGACTTCATTGTGAAGTCATTTTGTAGAACCAGTTCTTGAATGCTCCAACGCATTCAAATCCTTATCCAGGCAGGGATCTGCTTCTCGTATTAAGTTGTCAATAAAGATATCTCATCCTGGGCGACATCAATATTAAATCTTAATCCAGGGATGAGTTCCTTATCCCTTGTGAGATCTCGAGGAGAATAGGGTGATGGCTTTACAGCGTTGATAAATATCTCGTTTTGACGGCAAGTTCCTGCTTCATTTAAGACTTGAAATGAAGAAGGATTCTGTTTTTTTTTATCAGCGCCTAGGTTTAATATTAAGTAACATTCTGTGTCTGTTAAGCTGATTTAGGCCAGGGATTCCTGAGTGCAGAGAAAATAGGATTAAGTTTTTGTATGCTGGTCCTGAGGGTCTCAAGTGAAGGATTTTGAACATAAAGGATGCCAGGGGTTTTTGAGTCTGGAAAGCAGAGTCATACACCCCATTCTCATAGATTAGATCGACCTACATTGGATCGACCTAACTCCCTGGGGGTTCACGCTAAATAGCTGTCAGCTGGGCGGACACGAAAGTTAATTACCCCTTAAAGCTTGTAGTAGNGTGAAGGGGGAGGGGGGGGGTGGAGGGGGGAATTTAGGAAATAAAATTAAGGATTCGTAACTGTGTTAGTAACTAGGGTGTGATAAATCTCCTTAGAGTTTTAGTCATCGCTCACCATATCCATGGAAATGGATTGTGACTTTTACCATTTATAGGAAACAGAAAACGTAATTCAGGGTGCCAAATAGTTATTGTATGCATGCATATATGCAAGTCTATACACAGGTGTGAGAATTATCATTGATTACAACATGGACATGAACCATGAACCAGTTTGGCCTTTACTCCTGATGAAGTAATTACCATATATGATGCACCTTTAATATTAACTGAGTTTGTCAGTGTTGGGAATGGTTGCACCTTCAACACAGTCATTGTCACACATCTGTTCAAATAACAGTTTTATCTCCTCTCAACCCCCCCCCCCTTCAAATACACAAAACTAAAAAAGAGTTACTAGTATGCTATGGAGTTTGGCATAAAACCCCCAGGCCTGTAGCCAGCAATTTCAAAAGTTTTTTTTTTTTTTTTCTGAAAAAGTGGACCTTCTACCATGAAACCTTCCTGTACTGAGTACTCAGATAAAATTTTACCTGGAGGGGACCTTTACCTGGTCAACTCCCCCCCCCCCCCCAAAACCTCACCTAGCTATGGACCTGGCCACACCAAAACAAAGCTACTAGTAGTAAAATTCTGCCAGTGTATTGTTATTTACACGTCTTATCTGACCATCTGTGACACCCCAGTCTTTCTGTAATGGTCAGTTTCTGTGGTCAATGGCCGGATTGTTGTGGTTTGGAGATCTTATCTCACCTGTTCACATATATTATGAATGTCATTATTTATATATATAGCTAAGGGACACTGCATTAGCTGTCAGAATCAGAGCATTAGCCAGGCAGTCGAACAGCTGTCTTCTGGTCTCACTATTTCAGTTTAAGATGGCTATTTTTTTTTCAACTTTTTGTTATTGGAACAAATGGAGCCTAGACATCCTGCGTTAGTGAGAAAATGAATTTGGACTCTGTATTTCAAAATCCTTGAAAATGTCCTTGTCAGATTGTTAGGGTAATATGTATGTGTGTGTGTGCACGTGCACGCACGCACACACTCTCACATGCAGAGAGAGAGAGAGGTAAAAGAGAGGGGGTTGAGAGGGGTGGGTGGGTCTAAAATGAAATCAAATGGGGGCCCATTATAAATACGTATGTAAACACAAGAATCAGAAAATTGCTTTATGAAAGTGCCCCTTTGCTTTTAACTGAAGTTTGAATTCCAGGACATGATTTTGTGATAGTTGGGTCTGGTGATAATGGAAGTTGAACATAAAGATACATTGTTCTGCTTGTAAAAACACGAGGCACACACTCCGATCGCAATAGCGAGTGGAATCCAAAACCACCAAACAAACAGATCTGATGTAACTTCCTTGTGAAGTAAACTTGATTTTCCACAATGACAACGTGTCCTTGATTTCAGTTTTCTTCTAAAATGACACTTACAGGTACATGCACAGTACTAGTATGGTATTTACTCGAGAATTCCATGCAAAATTATTAATCTCTAAAGGCTCTAAAGAGATTCTTGGTTTTCGGAACCATTAACAGAAAGCTTTTTTTTTGTGAGTATCTTAAAAGAGCAAGATCATTTCAGAAAAATGATTAATTATATTTATTGATAATTATTAATTCAATAATAAATTTATGAATATGTGAGGCATTTGATATTCTGGAGTCATTGCGGTATCATGTATTGCACATGATCTGCTTGTAGATTAAATCCGAGCATATGTAGTTGTTTCCAGCATGCAGAATTAACTCGTCCTGACATTTAGGGGTTGCTGAGCAGGAGTAATGGTCCGTCCCATGGTATCTCTTCCTTTCCGTAACATCTGTAACATCTAAGCACCTTTACATTTATCTTCCGCCTACTTCTATCCCATATCAGCTTATTTTCAGAGAGCTTGACAGTGGTTGTTACTTAATATTTTCTGTATCTTATGATTTGGGTGTGTTGTAATAAGTTGATTGTATTTTATCGGGGGGGGGGGGGGGTAAAAAGAAGGTAAAATATGATAGAGTGACCCCATGTCTATGCATGCAGCACTGCCTATCTGCTTTTTAGTCAACTTTTTCTCCAATTCTGTATAACATAGTTTCAAGATGTACCATTTTACTATATATAGACAGGATTAAGAACAGTGGACTAACAGATCCTTAGATCAAATACGGGGCCCACTAAAAAGCTTGCTGCTTAATTCCCGATTAGACACTGAATGTAATTTATAAGTCGACCACCACTAGGTGAAATACACTGTACAACATTGAACGAAAACAGAAAAAAAATCAATATGGCAATGTTAAGTTCACCTTTTGTTTTTACTATGATACATGACTCTGTCTTTGCCAGCAATTTTTTCCCTGATTTCCACTTCTCGGCATTGAAATTTGGGGTGTGGAGGTCAGATTGAAGTGATGCTTTTGGCCTATATGTCTAGGTGCTGCTTTCACAGCATATAGATTCTTGACCTCCAAATAGCCTCTTGAGAGAAAAGTGAGTGGTTTTGTATTTGTTCAGATGCTCAAGTTGGGCGTGTGTAAATTGAGGGAAAATAATCTTGTGATTTGTTGTGATTTTTATGGCTGTGCATATCCTTAAAATCCTTTTTCATGATGTCCCGTTTTATAGATCTTTCTTTTAATAGCCAGTGTATTGCCTTTATTATAATGGCTCAGTGCTTTACATTCTGTCTTTCATTGATACTTTTATCTGAACATGTCAGTTGAGAGAGAGAGAGAAAGAGAGAGAGGGTGTGTGTGTGTGCGTGAGAGAGAGAGAGAGAGAGAGAGAGAGAGAGAGAGAGAGAGGCAGAGAATCTGTGTGAAAGTGTGAGAGAGAAAAAAAGAGAGATTATATCAAGTTGTTTTGAGTATTTCAACAGACATGTCATGACAAGACAGCATAATATTGTTGTTAACTGGTGATAGTTGTGAAGATGCATTTGTAGCATGCAACCCATCTACTAACTTTGTAAGTTTACCAAGCCAAACACAGGTCCCTAGTACTTTGGCAGACAGAAAGGTCAGAGGTCAGGTGTAGAGGTCACAGGTCATGTCCCAGAGGTCATGGGGATCTGAGATAACTGTGACTTGTAGGATAGTCACATTTCAGAATCACACACGGTTTTGTTTGTCCATTTGTTATCTGTATTGACAAGTACTATTGCACTTGGTGACCTGTCTTTTAGTTAACAGGAACAGTGCTTGTACTGTGAATAATTGTATAAACCGTCATAGGATCATTAATGACAAAGGTTTTCATTTCTTTAGAAGAATTACCACACCAGTTTATGTGAGCAAATGGTCTGTTATGAAATATTGGTAGTGGTTTTCTTGCTAAACCTGGAGGTTCAATTTGAATGGGTTTAACAGTACTGCATATTGATATAGTTGATGATCATAATGTCTTTTCATACCGTTGTCTCTGTCCTCCCTCTTCAACACAAACACACACCTTGTCATGACTCAGACTGCATCCTTCAGCATAAAAAGGTCAGTACTAAATCGGCAGTGGTCAATATGAATGAATATCTGCTCGGCTATTAAGTTTACTAGGAAGGTAACATGGTTGCTTTCTCAGTCCGGAAAAATGTACTCTCCTGAGTGTAAGGTCAGCATAAAGTAGCCAGTGGTCAGTTAGGATATTGTCTGGCCAGTCATTAAGCACTCCTTTCAGGTGACACTGACCAGTAACACACATAGCTGGCATATTTTGACTGTGATAGCCTCCCACCCCAATGGAACACTATGCGCATCTCCATTTGTAATCATTTATATATTTATCTATTTACTTGTGGTCTGTTATAGCTAGTTGTGCTGTCATTGATTGTACCTTTTATGTGAAGGTGTTTAGCAATAAAGAATCTGAATCCTTTCCCATTCGAAAGTCCCTGACTGATGTATACTAGTAGCATTCACAGTTTTTAACAAGTCTGATTCCAGANTGAAACCCCTCCGACATTTAATAATTCAAGGACGATGTCTATAATTTCAAGTCATAACTTTTATTAATCTCCATAATACATTGTGTCAATTTTGAAGAGGCTGAGTAAGGCTTGTGTACCTGTCGCATTAAGAAGCCAGTGATAAGAAGTGCATGAAGCCATTGGCTGGAGTATGTACTAAAAGTGTGTAATATTGAATAGAGAATCAGAATGTACCTGAGCAGGCAACGAGTTCACATTAAACGATTGAAACTGGTCATTTTTGTCAGTGTGGATTTCCTCTGTAGCGTCTAGACGTAAAGATTTCGACCGCGAATCTGGAAGGCTATATACTAAAGCGTTATCCTAACTAAAATATCCAACGGTGTCCGCATTTCGAGCTCAAGTCTAAATTACGTTTATATCTAAAATTGCGTGGTTCCGGACAATGTGTCAGTGCTGATTCCAGACCTGCTGTATTATGTCTCAGTGCTGATTCCAGACCTGCTGTATTATGTCTCAGTGCTGATTCCAGACCTGCTGTATTATGTCTCAGCGTAAAACAGTTGACCCAGACATGGTGCAGCTCCATACATGCAAATTACGCATTAATGCAAGATTCCCAACTTCTTGGTGTTTTTTTCCTCAGCATTTCGGCTTGACTTAATTTAGATAAACCACACGTAATCTTGTGTTCTTCTTATGGGGGAAGAGAGAGAGAGAGAGAGAGAGAGAGAGAGAGAGAGAGAGAGGGAGGGATGGGGTTGAAGAGGAATTGTCAGAGGAAGACTCAGAGGTGAAATGGCAGTCAGGATTCTACTTCAGATTATATTCAACATCATCTAGTTCAAGCTGAAAAAGAGGACTGGTTTATCAGCTCCAAAGCCAATGTAGCCTGATTATTCCCAGCATATTACCCATTGAAATTCCCATTGGTATTCAGTTACACTCAACAACTTCCTATTCATATTTGATTGCTAGATGTGATTTGTGCAGCCTTTGTTTGTAGGGGGAAAAAGCATTCTGACTTTCCAAACACCCTGAATCCCACATTCCATTGGGAACTCACATCTGTTCAAGTTGTCATCATACAAGTATTAGGCTTCGTTCACATTGAAAGTCTATTTTCTAAAAATCTATTTTCTATTCGCGGTATATCTTGTGATCACAGTCTGTGCCCTGAATATAACGAGGCGTAATTACTGAAAGCGTAAGCCAGTTACTATTAGTTACTATAAGTAACTGGCTCGTGCTGCCAGTAATTACGCCGCTGGATATTCAGGGTACAGACCGCGATCATAAGATACTGCAAATAGAAAATAGATTTTTAGAAAATAGACTTTCCATGTGAACGAAGCCTTATGGGTAGGGGAAGGGGAGTTCTGACCAGAACACTGATTCTCAGGGTGAGAGAGATTGGGGGGGGGGGGGGGATTTCCTAATATTATTTTCTTCTAATTGACAGAGATTTTCCAAGGACTTGGCTACAGAGAGTCCAAAATGTGAATGTGTAATTTGGTCACTGATGTACTGGGAGTCCAACCCAAACAAGCCCAACCATATAACCCAATTTTTTGTTTGTAATTCATCTAGTAGTCTTTTGAATTATAGGCCATCTTTTGCAACTAATGGTGCATCTACTAGTAAATGATGGCTAAAAGACTCTCTAGGGAAAACCTTATCGCTTACGATGACACCAGGCCAGTTGATACAGGGGTTGGGTTGGCTTTTATAAAATATGTTTAGTACAAAAATTAGTCTTTGCTTTTACAACTATATTTTGGACAGTTAATAAGTCAGTTCAAGATAAATCCACAGAGTTCTGCTTAAAAAGTAAGCTAATTGATCTGAGTGTTACTCCATATCATAAATCTGGCAACCACCTACTACAGACTTATGTTGAATCCCAAGCAGACTCAAATTGGTGACTAAAAGTTGCGACCACCTTTCAGGCTTTGGTTAATTTGTCAAATGGGCCCCGAAGTTCAGTGAAGTTTTCAGCATGATTCACTATTATTATGAGTAAGGCAACCTCTTAGGGTTAAATTAATTGTTTGGTTTTGAAAACAATTTGGTTGACCTTAAGATGTGATTGTTATGGCTAGCTAGAGACCTGATATTTAAACAGGTGAATTGTCACAAAATCCCCCCCTGGTTTTATCTTAAATGTCTTACCTGACTAACTTAAACCTAGAGTATTTTAAAGAAATGAAGTGTTGTTACAGAATCCCAACTGATGTTATCAAAGATACTTTTACCTAGCATTTTTTTTTACCGTGACCTTAAATTAGAGTCCTGGACATGGTTAAGTTTGAGGACTTTTTAACTGTTATGTTGATTAAGTTAAGTAGTGTTGCATTAGAGATGAATCAAAATAGGACTTGAATTTCAAGTGTTAAATTAAAAAGGGATATTTGATTACAACTACTCAGGAAAAAAAGTCTCCTCGCTTTTTTCACCTGACAAATTAAACCTCGTCTTTGTATATATATGTTTTTGAAATAATTCCTAATTTGATTTCTTACTGGAATATCAAAAAAAGATGTCCAATTGACCTTTAAAGCATCACTTCAATATGTGACACAATTAACACTTACGACTGAATCAGCTTATTAAATGTAGTCCCAAAGGAAGAACACCATACTAGTAGTTACTTGTGGTTGTGAATTTATGAAATTGATATATTCTGTCAGATTTGCATAATTTATTATATGCAGTCTAGACACTGATGTAGATTGATAACAAGATTAAGACACGGCAACAGGTGTGACATATTTTACATATGTGTCAACATTACATCAGAAGTTACACAATATACAACTGTTAATTGATATACAGAGAGTACCATTGCACCTTGTTATGTAACAATGTGATAACATCATGCCAAAGTAAACCGCATGCCATATAATTTGAAGATTAATTGTCTTACTTTTACCATATATTGCATCATATTATATAGCAGGCTGGGGTAGTGCGAACACTCAACATTTTAGCCAAATGCTAAAACTGACTTAACTTTCAACCACTTGAATAACAAATTGACAAAAAAGTGGTGATTTGGCTGAGTGAAAAAATTGTTAGGGCTAATTAAATTACTGGGACTATGAAAGTGCCCTTGACCCCCCCCCCCCCCCCCCCCCCCTCAACACGCGCGCACACACACACACCATTCCCTTTGATAACCCATTGGTGAATATTTCAAATTCCAAATCAAAGCTTCAAAAGTGATCTGGGATAGGGATTCATAATATTTCCATGAAATTGCTATCTCAGTGGGCGTCCATGTTTAATATCCTGATCCCCACACAGCTGTTCCTGACCAGCAATGATTGCTATCTCTGATCACCTGGAAGTGCCTCTTTTGATGTCAGCAGACCCCCAGCAGAGCTTCCAGTGCCCATGTGTTGTAACAGACAGGTGAATGAGTGATGGGGCCCCTGAGGGGTTTTCAATCAACAGATTTTATTGATGATCAAAGGGAAACACGTTTAGTAATCAAGACTGGAACTGTTTTGAGTTTGTTTGGCTCAAAGCTGCTCATTGGAAATATGCTTAGAATTGCTTATAAGATTACTGATTTAAGGTACTATCAGATATTTTTTGAAGATATAATTATACCACTTGTAAGAACTTGTGTTGACTTGTATGTGGGGAAATTGTAATTTTGCCCACATTTATTGATACTACATCATCACATGTGGCTTTAACACTTGATTTTGATGGTATTACAATATACAACTATATTTCTTGATGGGGCGGGGGGGGGGGGATAGGGGGGTTAGTCATACCACATCTTGACCCATCATTAACATTCCAGTTTACAGTAAAGAGACATTCCCCTGACCACTGGTCATTGACACTGACCATCACAAATTTGGCCACCCTTATAGGGCATTTAGGGACTTAATTGCCCATCCCAAACCCGAAAAAGAAACCTTTCAGAAATGTTTATCAACATTAATTGAAATGTGTACCCGAAAAGAGTGAGTCACTGGTTTTAGCTTCAAAACTTGTACAGTGCGTCTAAATAAACACCTTTGTTCAAGTGTTTTTGGCAGGCATTTCAAGCTTCAGGTGGCCGGACCTCTAGGGCTTTTAATTGGCAAAATGGCAAATAAGGCGTAAAATGAAAAGCCTTGTTTAAGTGTTGGAAGTGAGCCCATTGGTGGGTATTTTTTGAAAAGTATCACCTTTGTATTTTGTTTGAATTTTAGTTTATTTTTCGTGGAAGAAAGTTTTTGAAAGTTCAGCAATAGAGTATTAAGTTGTATTGGTATGATTAAAAATTAATGTCTGTTTGACAGCTAATGACAGTGATGGAAATGGCATTTTGAAAGAACAGCAATTGTAGACAAGAAAATATAAGTTATTAATTTGGTGTTGCACATCATTTAGTTCTACGCATGTGAAAAATAGGCTGACTCACCAACTCTCGAACTGAAACACTGTAATCAAGTTCGAAAGCCAGGACTGTATTGACTTACCCTCTTTCAAATTGAAACTGGTAATAATCACATGCATGAAAAGTTGCACCTATATTGATCTCGCTCTCAATAAATCTGTGTGCTTGTCGAAGCACGAGGTATTAATTTGGCATAAATTATGCGGCAGGTGGTTGTCAAATGTTCGATAATTTCCTCGTTGGTTGAGTCTGACCTAATTACTAGTAGCCATCTTTACAGTGTATGATACCTTGTGAAATTGACACATGAAATTGACGTGGTTTTTATTAAATTGATCTGTTTATATAAATACAGTACATTTGAAATGTACTGGTGATTTGGTGCAATTAAACTGTAACAGTCTTGAAACATGTTTACACGAGAGATAGGTGGGCTCCTGTCTCAGCTATTCATTTAATTGAAGCTAGATATCAGGGAATGTTCAACCTGTATTCTCTATAGTGCACATGTCTACTTATGTCCATATGTGTGTTCATGGCATTCGTCTACCTTCTAACAGGTCTACAAATTAATTTTTCGCTAGATATTCTCAGATAATGTCTTCGGTTAAATATAGTCAGTCTTCTAATTGTGGCTGGTGGAAAATGTGCCTGTAATATCTGCCACGGTGATAGAGGGTAGCGTTGGTTAATTGATATGACAACATGCAGGACAACCTAGCTCTATCTGACAACCTGTAGAGAAATGTAGTCGTATCTTCAGTGTAAATGTGGCTTCTCCTTTGCAACATCCATTGTAGTGTGACACAAACATGTTACAAACATGATAAATAATGTTCACTTATTGCCCACAAATACATGTATCCATCACACTGTTGTGTGTATATTTTTCAATCACCTCAGGAAATAAAAAGTCTGACCACTTCCTCAATGACCCTGTATAGGAAATAGTGGACCGAGATGACCTAAAATAAAGGGCATGTTTCCTTCCTCACTATGTAAGGGCAGGGTTCTCTTTGAAGTGGTATCGTAACATATCTTTACTGTGGCCCTTTTTTTCTCTACGATGAAGATACTGCCTTAAACAACAACACCAAATTTTATAAATTTGTATAATCTTGAACTGTGAAATGTAATTACTGTAATATAATTCTAAATGTTACTTGATAGTAATTACAATGACCCAATGGCAATGACTGTATGGTAATCCATAAAAAATTCAAATTTATCTTCAAGAAAATTCTAGTATGATGCCATGTCTTTAAGCTAACACACACACACACACACACACACACAGAGAGAGAGAGAGAGAAAGAGAGGGCAGATAGCTAGCCCCACAAGATATTAAAACAGATATTCATGCATCTCTCCCCATTCAGAGTGATTTGTTGTGGTCCGTGTCATTTATGGTACATTTAATGGCTGTATTCTCACCATTAATGGTCCTGCAGACTGTCCTGCCCCCAGCCTTTCCTTTACCTCTCTCCATCTTAATGATAGATGAATGGCTAGAAAATTGAATATCAAATTGGCATTGAGTGTTAAAATGGTTCTTTTACAACTGTCTGTGTCATTTTTGGTGGTTAACTCAGTTGTTGGTTGGTTTGCTTCGGGGTGGATGTCATACATGCAAACCCAGTGATTAGTATCTCAAACATCCATTTTTCCTTATCGGTATTAGCTGGGGCAGCGCTAACACCCTCCAATTTAGCCATATGCTAGAATTGACCTAAGTTGGCTGAACAAAAAAAATGGTTGATTTGACTTGTTTTAGTCAAATTTAAACCATTTGGAGAAGAAAGTAATGAAAAGTAGTAATTTGGCTAAGAGCAAAAAAAAAAAAAAAAAAAAAGGGAAAAAAAAAAAAAAAAAAAAAAAAAAAAAAAAAAAAAAAAAAAAAAAAAAAAAATTGCCAGCACTACCCCAGATTGTATCTCAGGCATTCGCTTGTCCTTTAAGTAGAATTATTTATGGTGTTGAAATCACCCTATCTTTCTATATAGCATGCTAAAATTATTGTTTGAATTGCAAAGTTTTGGAAATTTAGGAGCTTTCTATTGATATTATATATATATATATATATATATATATTACTTGTTGGGTTACAAAAATGTTCATGCTATCATGCTCATCCTAAAACAGGTTTAAACAAGCTGTCACTCTTTTGATCTCCTTGACCTATAAATGGTACCATACAAAATGAAGACCACGGAAAAAAAGAAATATTGCAAGAATAATTGTTATGTTTAGGTTCAATGATTGTATAAATTTTATTTTAATTGTAGATAGCCAGCATGTTTTTTTTAATTTAATTTAATTTTTTTTTTTGTCATCAGTGTATCACAAAAAAGTATTAACATTTTAAACATATGCAATAATGAAGTTTCTCTTCGTCCTTTCAGAAAAAAGCCTTAGGCCAAGAACTTTTAGAACGTGTTTACTACAATTTAGATCTGATAGAAAAAGACTACTTCGGTCTGCAATATTCAGACGCGGCTGGAATAAATGTAAGTATTACTGCAGAAACTCACTACAATTGAAGGAAATTGATCAATTTTATTTCTCGTACAATATTGCATTTGTAATTTTTTAAAAGAAGATAGAAGACAAAGGTTATACATGCCCTCCCCCTTCCAAAAAAAAAAAAAAAGAAAAAGAAAAGAAAAACTATATATATATATATCGGAACTGCCTGAAATTTGTTAATAATTACCATAACTGGTGACATATGTTACACATGGGGTTTTCAACAGTGAATACAGACAGTTGCTTCCGCAGAGGTCAAATTATTGAGGGCCAGTTTCCTGAAAGGACGGCCTGAACTTCAGGACAACTCTTGGGCCTGTTTTGATAAAAACACCTTTGACTCCAAATACCTGGTGTTTTAACACTTAAAACTTTGGGATGGAAATGTTGGTTTTGATCCATGATAAATCAGAAGTAGTCCATTGTTAGTTAAGTAATGTTGGTATAAAACGTAAGCAATTTGTCTTTTCAAAAAACCTGCACAATTTGTGTGTGTGTGTGAGAGAGTGAGAGAGAGAGAGAGAGAGAGAGAGAGAGAGAGAGAGATTGGCCCAGAGAGAGAGAAGGGAGAGAGAAAAAGGGAGAGAGAGACTGGGAGGGAGGATAAGTGGAACAGTGCAAAATACACTTAAAATATTGCAAAAATTGAAAAAATAAGACCTCAGACAAAGACAGCAACAGACAAGCAGTAAAACAAAGTGGGTCAAAATTTCATACCATAAAGATTAATAACTCTACACTTCAAAATTTGACATTAAACCTTTGCCCAGTTGTTAGTTTTTTTTACTGGCCTTGCTGTGGTTACAAAGCATTCCAGACACCCAACAAAACATGGTGCAGACCAATATGAAACACGATCGACTCAAAATAACTTCCGTTTACCACATACATTCTGTAACCATCTGTTTTAACCACCAGTGCTAGCTCTCTCTCTGTGAGAATATCAGAGTGTAGTATACACATCACTTCGGATCCCTTTTCCCACCTCTTAAGAGAAAAGAGGAAGATTTATTAGATAGTCTTTCTATGAATTAACAGAAAGAAAGGGAAGGAATGATATCTGTTTGTGCACATACACACTCATAGTTTCACATGCACATGCATATTTTTTTTCCAATTTGGAAAGTGATCTACTTAGTTAAAGGCAGAGAGAGAGAGAGAGATAGGGGGAGAGATCCACAATCATAAATTTTTGCCAATGAATTACCTAATAGGTAAGCCAGTACAGCCTCCCCCCCTCTCCCCCCCCTCCCCCTCCCCCTGGACCCCACATGGTATTTTCAGGACTTTTTCACTTCTGATCATAATTTAACCTGCTGGAGTAGCATGTTGTCTGGCATGTGGAAAAAATAGCAGGAGAATGTACGAAGTCAAAAGGTCACTTCATCGGTCATTCATATTGCTCATCTTGTTATCATGGCCATTGCTGGAGGATGGACTGATAGTAGACTCCCCTCTGTTGCTTCTTGCAGTTATAGTGTGATTGATTTGAAGGACACACTTCTAAAGAATATGATTTCCTTACATCCATTGTCTGCTACTTGCAGATGCACATAAAGCAAACATACAGACACACACATACACACACACACACACACACTTGCAGGGGAGGACGAGAGGGAGGGACGGAAGGGGAGAGAGAGAGAGAGAGAGTGTGTGTGTGTGTGTGTGTGTGTGTGTGAGAGAGAGAGAGAGAGAGAGATGTGCAAATTGACACACACACATGCATACACACAATCACACACACAAACACACACTTTGTCCTGAGGTTGCTTGCGGTTAAAGCACATACATGTGGCAACTATCAGAGAGTGGCTCCAATTATTCAGGCATTTAACTCCAGAGTTTGATTGAAGATTGAGTGGTTTCTGAGGAAATACATTCTCATATTACCGCCCCAACCTTTGAATGTGGCTGACTCACTTTTTTCTTTGCTTCTGTTTCAAAGCAGTGACCCATGTGCATTGGCATCTGTCAGGACAGATTTGTATGAAAATATTTTTTTTTTAGAACATTCATATTTGAAAATTTATACTGTGCAAGTACAAGTACTAAAACCATTGTAAGAACTGTGCAAGTACCAGTACCAAAAATTCCAAAACCATGGGGGTCCCTGTACACTGTGACTTGTTGAGTCATAAAATCTGTCTCATGCGTACAGCACAAGCGTGCATGCATCCACATGCACTAGCATACAAGCTTGCTTTATGCCAGAAAATGCTCTTATACATTTACATGCGGGTGACTTATTTGATTTGCATGGGTGTACATGTACGCACATTAACAAATACAGGAACCGTACATATATGAAAAACAACTCCAAGAAAATAGGGAAAAAACGTCAATTGACCTGAAACTTAAGGGTCAATTTGGCCTGCAGCAAGATGGTATATAACAGTTTACCACAAGGCATCTCTTTTGAAAAAAGTTCCACACAATAATTCTTGAATTTAAAGATCAAATATTTCCTTGGCCTCTAAGGTACGGTTCATTTCCAGTATAACTAGTTACATCTGTTAAGAATATATGACATAAACAGGGGGCCATTTGGGTCCTATATGAATTCTTCTAAGGTTAAAATTAAGCAGTATTGGGTCATCTAATTTGTTTTTGCCCATGGACAGTAATAGGTAATTCTGTTCATCAGTTTGTAAATAGATGTACCAGTTAGCATTTAAATTAACAATTACTAGTAGCCCATTTGGCAATTAATCAGTAGAAAAAAAAATCTTCATTAAGCTACTCTGTTTTAATTTTGTCTTAAATGCCATATATTGATGTTGTGTTGATGTTTTCATTATTAAAGACTTTATTTTTCTGTTTGTTTGTTTTTTTCAGCATTGGTTAGACCCAACAAAAAGTATAAAGAAACAAGTCCAAAGTAAGTGTACACAACATTTTGATATATAGTATAATACTAAACTTTTCATGATAAATAGGGCAGAGATGAGGTGCATGTTTTTGCAGCTGGAATGGCAGCTTGGTTTGGATCTGTACACAAATATGATTCTGCATCTTTATTGCAGAAATGAAGACCAGCCGCAGCATGTGGTAAAGCAGCCAATTTCTGACACTTTTAGACTGGTGTTTCTTTGTATATGTGCAAATCATGGTAATTTAAGTACATAATGATAGATTTTAGAAGAGGTAAATATGTCCTTTTGGACACCTCAGAGAACAGATATATATCAACCAAAGGAGGGTGTCTTTTAAATCTATTATATATATATTCTGACATTAACAGAACTTTATTAGATATAAGTATTTGCTAAATAATATAATAATTAGTTAATGCAGCACATGTATTGTTGTGTTACTTTAGAATATATTAGTAGTGTACAGTAAAAATAGCAGGTTTGTCAACTTTTAAGTTTTACTCAGTAGGTGTTCCCCCCTCTGCCTCCCCCTCCCTTTTTTTTTAAACAAAATGTTCAAGATGGTTACCTCTGGGGCTAGAAAACAAATAATTATTGGTTTATTTATGCCATGATTGTAAAATAAATTATTTTGGCCTTAGAAAAAGAAAATAATTGGCAATTTATCTGGTAAAGTTCTTTTTTAAAGCGAGACTAACACGAGTAAATCATCAACTCTTCAGCCAAAAGAGACACCCAACTGTCAGAGGTACTAGCATTTCCAGATGGGATTTGGCAAGCAGAAGCTGTGTCTGAATAGGTTAAACTAACGTAAATCAGGAACTTGGTAGCCCAGAATAAACAAATATTCAGCCACATCTCTTCCAGACTAGGGTTGCTGGGATAGAGTAAGCCGTAGAAAAATAACATTTTGAGATGAGTGAAAAGAAAAGGGGGAGATGAGTGAATAGAAAAGGGGGAGGGGGGGGGGGTTTAAGGGAGGAGCTGCTTCCATGGATCTTGTGTGCCTGGGCATATATAAATGGCAGTCTCATTTAAACCAGGGTCATGTGGTCTTTATCATGCAATGCATGTAAATAAAATAAATGTAAATAAAATAAATAAATATGAAGAAATGGATAAGTTAAATAAATGAATAAAGTATATTATAAGAAGTAAATAAACAAATGAACTGATAAATAAAAATATGGACAAAAAGTGATAACTGAATATATTATGAAGAAAAAAAGCAAATAAATATTGACTTTTCTTTCAAACGGCGTTACTTCACACTGTAACTCTAAGATCATTTTATGAATTAATGGCCCACAGTTAATGTAGTTGGCACACTTAAGTATGTTATTTGTCATTTCTGTGTTTTGAAACTGAGAAACATGAGCATTACAAATATATGTATAGCAACTCCCCTCTTATTTATATGTGGGAATAAGGGAGGAGTGTTTTTTAGATCTAAAAAGAATGTCTTTATTGATGCCATTAATATTCCTAAGAGTTTTTTCCCTTCATGAGCAAGGCCCAATGGAAAGTATTTTTAGCCTACACTTATTTCGGACCATTTGTTATCGTGGGTGGAAATGACGTCCATTGCTAAGCAGATAATAATGTTATCGTAAAACCCACAAGTGAAAAATACATTGACTAATCTTAAGCAAAGTCTGATTTTCCCCATTACCTTTCCTATCTGAAGACTCCACCCAGAGAAAACATACTGCATTTAAACCTTCAGCAGTTTTGTGCATTCCTTCTTCTCCTAGCAGAAGCCTCTTTCTGAATGAATGAAAATTTGTTACTGAATGTCCAAAATGAGGCTGATAATTGGAGGTGGACAACGTGCCACATTCCAAAGACTTCTTTGCCTAGAAACAGCTTCAGTTTTTATTTCCTAGGGAATTCTAGCAGACTAAATAACCCTGTAAGCTAAATATTCCCTGTAATGCGCAAAATACTGGCAAATCTGTCGTCCAAATGGTTCTTGAAAATAATATCATAAAGAAGTTTGAGATAATATACGTATGTGATTGTGTACTAGTTCTTATTACGTGGCTTCGTTTTGGAACTACAATGTTGATGAAACCAGAAATAGAAGCTTGACTATAAACTATGTAATTTTATTTTCTTGAGGTGAAATATAATCTTATTTCGTGCCGTTGCATTGCATTACTGTCTTCCATGGACACATTAAAAAAAAGGTGCATGTTTGAAAACATCTTCATGCTCTGGGAGGATCATCTGGAAAAATACTTGACATTTGCAGTTTGGATGTGTTGCATACTTTCCTGTTGTGTCACTGGTGAGGTGGAGATATATGTAATGTCTGAACAGGTCATGTAGTTTTGGGCACTGAAGTGTGCGAGGAGGGCCGTCACCCTGTGTATCATTGAGTAATAAGTGATATGTTAAGCCCACTTTGCACTGGACAGTGTCCTTTCTACATGCCTTAGTAAGGGCCCGCTTGAGAGTTAAAAAAGAAATGTGCCAACAATTGGCCGATCACTGAGCATTCATTTTGCAACAGAAGCGATGCTTGTGCCAACTTGCTAAGATGACAGCGATGCCAGCTTCATGGTCGCACAAAGGATCCAGAAAGGACCCTGTCCAGTTTAAAGGGGATTTGAAAGCCGGTATGCATAGGAAGCATGGATGAACATTAGTTACTAGTACCCTGTGCATCAAGCAGGGAGGGTCACCATCCAGGGTGTCATAGTGTAGAAGTAATATTTTTATATCTGAATGGTCACTATAGAAAGAGATAAAGTATAGTACAATATTAGTCAATTGTATGTCTTAGACCATCTTTTGAGACACCTGAGGATGTTAATTTAAAAAAAAAAATCATAAGTGGGTGGATTCGAGTAGGTATTTTTTTTACCATGATTTAGTGTACAAGTGATAAATTTGTAATCAGTAAAGCCTGGACTCTCAGGGTGCACACTGATTATTTTGAGCATTTTAAGACTCCATTATAATCACTATCATCTTTCCTGTCTTGGAGCAGTATAATATGGGCTGTGTTAACTCCTGGGCTTTGGAACTAATTCAGAGAATTCCCAGGTCTCTGCAAATAAGCATGCTATTTGGGAGGTGTTCATGTTTTTTCTTGGAGAAGAGCAAAACAAGATGTCTCTGTATGCTTTTTATGTACAGACACAGATGTGTCTGTACATATAGCCGTCATCTGCGTCTGTCGTCGCCGTCGCCGTGCACTTTTACCGATAACACGATAAGTGGAAAACNTGCTGCCTTGTTTTTTTCTTATGTGTGCGTGTGCTAATGTGTGTGCTAATATGCAAATAAGCTTTACCTGGAAATCACAGTTTTTTTCATTTCAACTTTTTCTTTTTTTGTTTTCTGTTTCTTTACCTTTTTCAGAATCTTTACATTGTGACATATTATTTCTTCCTGTTTTTGTTTTCTGTTTAGAACTCTACAATTTTTCAAAATCTTTATGTTGTGTTAGGCTCTATTCCCATAGATTTTAGATCGATCTATCCCCGTGGGGAGTCTCACTAGATTACTTTCAGATAATCCGACTTAAATGTCCGTCCCGCCTACTACAAGCTGTAAGAGGGTAATTAACTTTCGTGTCCGCCCGGCTGACAGCTATTTAGTGTGAACCCCCAGGGAGTTAGGTCGATCTAATCTATGGAAATGGGGTGATATGTTCATGTGAACCCATTCTTTCTGTTTTTATTTTCTGTTTCTTTTTGATTATCCTCACACTGTTGAGACAAAAGTCAGGGAATCTTGTTATTTTGCATTGTTTCAGTATCTGTTTTTTTCTCACTGTCTCATTAAATAACAATTATACTTCCTCTTTTGCTGACAAAAAGAAACTGCAAGATGCTCATAACATTTTTTCAAAACCTATAGACCTTAACACCTACCACCTGGCATACTAACACTCATGTAGGTGCACACACGCATTCTCTCTCTCTCTCTCTCTCTCTCTCTCACACACACACACACACACACACACTCACACTCTCTCTCTCTCTTTCTCTCTCTCTCTCTCCCTTCCATCCCTCCCTCTCTTCCTCCCTCCATTAACTGGTGAATTCTAGTGTCAGTGAAATACACTGCACATTTTTCCTACTGCAAATACCTAGCAGCCAATTAGCCAGGAAAGTGTACTACTTATGTCAGCTCCAGTGGTGAAGTGCTTCTGATAACATCCTCTTTACCTCACTCCAGGAAATGTTCTATTCCTAGGAATAAAAGTCTCTCCAGGTAACAAGGAGAGATAAGGGAGAGCACTTCACCTTTGCAAGAAGAAAATTGTGCAACTTGAGAAGTGTTTTTTTCTGGCTTTATTGTCCTTTGCATGCTAAGGAAAAAAATTTGTGTTTTATTCTAGGAGATGTTTTATTTTAGGGGTAGGGACAGTTGTCAGCAATATTTAAGAAAGATGGTGAATATTAAATAGGCTCAGGACATAATTTTCTCTTTTTTTATCTATAAGCGATAAGGCTAAATATAAAAGGAGATATTGAATCAATACAGTTGTTTATAATATTGTAACAGCTGTAAGTAATTTTATTTTTTGTTTTTGTATAATTTCAGTTGGGCCACCCTACACACTCCGGTTACGAGTGAAATTTTACTCATCAGAACCAAATAATTTACATGAAGAACTCACAAGGTAAGTTAGAATGGAGGAAAGAGGGGGGGGGGGGGCATATCACAACATAATTGCAAATGACATTTTTATTTACGAGGCCTGTCTGTCAACAAAAAGGCAGCTCTCTGAATATTTAAAAACGTCTTGTAAAAGCAAATCTGCTTAAAGGTCCCAGAAAGGCTTATATCTATGCTGCTGGCTTATCACATTCGATTCTTTCCCACAATAAACATTGAAGTTTCTAGGCACTCGATAATGTTATACCCAGTGCAGAATTGGAGCAGCTTCGGCTGGTTAAAAGTGGAGTCTGGTAAAGCGTTTAATGGAACCAAAGCCTTAAAAATGTAAACTGAAATTGAAGTAGTTCTAGTTTTTGCCTGGGTACATTTACCAAGCTCTGAATATGCTATGTCTTTAGTACAATTACTTTTGGGAATTGGAGTTCTGTGTTTTGAATAATATTGTCCAAATATTTCCTCTTCAGTAATAATATGATGACTTGTTAATTAATTGTAATTTTTTAAACACTCTGAAAATTGCCAAGAAATTAATGACCTATTGGCACCCTTATTCCTAGGCCATGTGTTTAACATCCCATGTAGTACAAATGATAACATCAAGTAGAAAATTATTACAAACCCATGATTTCTTTCTTTCTTATCTGTAATTTTTTAGGTATCAGTTTTTCCTTCAGTTGAAGCTAGATCTTCTAAATGGGAGGCTGGAATGTCCATACGAGACCGTGATAGAACTAGCAGCATACGCACTACAGTGTAAGTATATTATAGTAAAAGGTCGCATTCACAACAGCAGACTAACAGATCCGGGGATCAAATATGATGAAAACTTGCCAAATAATCCCACAATAGCCGCGCTGAATAGATTCTGGGGTAGCGCTAACACTCGCCAATTTCGCCAAATGCTAAAACTGACATAAATTGGCTAAACAAAAAGAGCTTGATTTGACTTGTTTTGGTCAAATTATAACCATTTGGATAACAAATTGAAAAAAAGAGTGGTGATTTGGCTAAGCAAAAAAAAAAAAAAAAAAAAAAAAAAAAATTCTAGTGCTATCCCAAAGATTCCCAGCAGGGATTACACAGCAAGCATTCAAGTTGGTCAGTGGATCAATTGACTCAGTGTAGCTAATGTGTTCAAAGACAAGTCAAGCAGCTTCCTTTCTTTATCAGTATCAGTGCCATCATCATCATCATCTTCGTCATCAGAAACTCATGACAGGGTTGGTGAACGTGTCCCTTTATTGGGAAATTTTACCCTATTATGTAGAAAAGAGGAGTTTAGGGAATTGAAGTTGAAGTAGATTGAGATTTTTTTAAATGTGGAAAATATAGGAGAGTTGACATGGACATGACTGAAAGAGGGATATTCTTCCCAAAGTAGCATTCACAGGGTTATCGGACAGCATTAAAGCATATTTTTTTAAGAAGGACACAATTTTCTCAATGTGATCTACTGAATTATCTTATAGTTTATCAGATATTAGCATATAAGAAAAAGAAAAACTGTTGGTCGTCAGTAATTTTTTGAAAGAGTTTTGTAAAATTGGCCCAAATGCCAGACGGGACTGCTGAATGTTGTCCCCCTTTCCCCATGGTGAGAAAACAAAAACTAATGTCTGCCAGTTGCTGTGTGTTTTATTTTGACACATGTGCCCAATGTGGAATTGTAATTTGTGTGTTTTCTTTGCGGCCAGGAGGGTGGGTCCAGAAAACAAGGGACTGTGGTCAGTTTTACACCAAATTTGAGTTTTAAATGAAGAGACGCTGGGTCGGGGTCGGAAATGCCCAGGACTGTGTTATAGTTTGATTATCCTCAAGTATTTTTTTTTTTTACAAAATGATCTGCACTGAAAAATAGGCTAAAATTTTAGGCTAAATTTTAAGTCTGCTACTGTTTCAATTTTCAGATAAATCTATAGTGGTCCATAGTGTGAAACATAGCATTTTAATGTCCATCTTTTATTCTTTCCTTTCTGCAGGCAAAAGGGGGGGGGGGGGGGTTAATGGGTAACTGGCATTATTTTTCTTCTTGTATCAACAAAATCTGGTCATAAATCATCAGTGAAGTATCACTGTATCCAGCAGGGATATTGCGCCATCACAGTCCCTATAAATATTGACATTTTGGTTCATTTCCCTCCTAAGACACAGGCTTCCCATACCCTTAAACAGCTGGAAAACGAGTTTACATTTTTCCCCTGACCCCTTTCCATCCCTGATTCTGCTGAAATGAAAATATTGATACTTTGAATGACCTTTTTTTTTTTGGAGAGATACACTGTCAGCCATTTTGCCATTGTCATCAAATTATCTCCTTATATAATGGACTTTACTGACATATTTTCCTAAAATGTCCACCAGTACCTTCCACAGTGGTCACTGCGTGATGTAAAGCAATCAACACTCCCTTGCTTGTCAAGACATTTGTGTAGTGTCAGGATTCTGGATGAATTGTGAAGAAAGAGTGCACATGTTTGATATAATTCTTGTCTCTGCCATCTGTGTTTATTTACGCTGGGACGTGAGGAGTGTTGCATTGAAGAAAAAGTTTTTTTTTCTTAAAAAATGTGGTAGTTTTGTAACTGCTGTTTTGTTCCTCTAAATAATCTGTATCCTTCATCCCTGACTTTTCTCATAACCATTCCTTCCCAGAATGATTAATTTTCTTTAACTGGGTTTTCTTGACAAATTTTATGTTCCCATGGGAAGTAGAAAAAAAAAGGAAAGGGAAAAAACAAGTTTCTCCTAATCACTGGATTAGTTGACTGGTGTTGTATTGATTAATATATATCGATTTAACAAAAAATGATTAAGTGGAATGTAAGAAAAATATGGTGTTTGTAATTTACTGCCATATATCTCCCAGTTACTTCACATACTGCCAATCCCAGAAATAAGTCCTGTTCACATTGAGATTCAATTAAACTTCATACTAATTGACCAAAATCGCATGTGGCTATCTGGTGAGAGATTCTTTTGGTTTATAGAAANATCACTGGATTAGTTGACTGGTGTTGTATTGATTAATATATATCGATTAAACAAAAAAAGATTAACTGGAATGTAAGAAAAATGTTTGTAATTTACTGCCATATATCTCCCAGTTACCTCACATACTGCCAATCCCAGAAATAAGTCCTGTTCACATCGAGATTCAATTAAACTTCAGACTAATTGACCAAAATTGCATGTGGCTATCTGGTGAGAGATTCTTTTGGTTAATAGAAAGCCTGATTTTTTTTTCCATTCCTTTGTGAACATGGCATTGTCAATGATACTTTTTGTTAAAGTTCTTCTTGCTCTCTGTGCGTCCTGAAAAGGAAGCAGCCCTCATGTGTTAGGGGGAATACCAAAGGTGGCGGCTTGTCAGAAGATCAAAAGTTTGATGTATTTATTAAAAAGACAACACAGGAAAACAAGCGAAAATGCATTTGCACACCAAATAGTTTATGTATGTGTTTCAAGTCTGATGGTAGAATAGGACTTTGATGTTCACTCATCAAGTGCAGGGCAGGAAAGAGATTATTGAATTGATTGGAACCAAAAAGGAAAAAAATGCATTTTCTGAATAACCCAAATTATTCCCCATTGAAGGCCAACTGTTGGTCTAATCTCTGATTTACAGATATCAAGAACATTGGAACTGGTGGAGTAAAATGATTGTTGTTTGGGTGTTTTGATATTGATGCTTCAAAGATAGGACAGGATATGTTATTTCTGTATGGTAGAGGTTTAACCTTCTCTCTCTCTCTCTCTCTCTCACACACACACACACACACCACAAAAATGAAGTGGTTTTGATGTGAGTGTGAATTTTATCTATATTACTTTTCTGCATTATGGCACTGGTTTCAATAAAATACATATATTAGATGTAAATCATATTTTAATTTATTCGGTTTCTTTACAGCTGAGTTGGGTGATTTCGATGAAGAAGAACACACACCAGGGTTCATCTCTGAATTCCGCTTCGTGGAAAATCAGACGGAAGAGATGGAGATGGAAATAGTAGAAATGTATAAGACTTGCAAGTAAGATGTGATGTTTTGTAATGACTTGATTCCAATATACACAAGAAGCCACAAATGCAACTGCATGTCTTCATGCTCCTCAAGCATATATGCACACACACGCACACACACATACACACACTCTGACAATACAAATGGCATTACAACTAGTACAAATATTAGATTTATAGTCTTGCTGCAAAAATAAAAAAAAAATGAATAAGTAAAAAAGTGAGGAGTAATGTGCTTTAGTTATTTAATTCACATTAAAAATATTGGGCTAAAATCCAACATCAGTTACCACAGTCAAGGGCTACAAGAGAAAATTCATCTGTTGAACACATGTGGGAGAGCCTGCAATAAAAAACATCTTTTTAAAAGTATTTGAATAGTTGAATTGAAAAAAATGATTAACTTTAATGATTTTTTTTAATCAGAGGCCAAACTCCTGCCCAAGCTGAGTTGAACTTTTTAAACAAAGTCAAGTGGCTGGAAATGTACGGTGTGGATATGCATACAGTACTGGTGAGTTATAAGGGCTGAAAGTCAAGACCATGTGTATTATATACCTGTGTGCTAATTTTTTAACTTAAAAAAGTTCTAATATAATGTATTGTAATATAAAGTAAAATGTAATGTAATGTAATGTAATATAATATAATATAATAGTATTGAAACAAATTTATGATTTAGACCTAATAAAATCTGTGGCAAAAATGGCCTCAGTTTGCAAAATAGACCCATTTGTTTGTTCTTCAGATAGTTATAACTAATAAATTAAAAAAAAAAATGATAATAATGTTGGATAGTTATTCCAGCTAAGTTGCTTCATTTGACTGATGATAATCCTTGAGAATTTCACAGTGAAGATATTTATCCTATTTGTCCTGTGTCATTGCCAAAATGTGACAATTCTATGCATTGTGTTCCCAGGGTAAAGATGGAATGGAGTATACGCTTGGCCTGACACCTACAGGGATTTTAGTTTTTGAGGGATCACAAAAAATTGGGCTCTTTTTCTGGTGAGTAGCACTGAATTAGAATACTTACAATTTTGACAATCTTTTACTAAAGAAAAATGTTTATGAAGTTTTTTTTTTCATGAAAGCTGATTCCTTTAAATAGTGATAACTGTCATGATTGTTTTTAAAGAAATAAATAATACAAACTGTTGAATTTAGGTGAATTTATTCCATTTCAAGAATTTTTTTTTAGTTCAAATAGTGTACACTTTGTATGACAGGCTTCTTATATGTATGAAATAATTAAAAATTTTTCATTACAGGCCCAAAATCACCAAGCTTGATTTCAAAAAGAAGAAACTCACCTTGGTGGTTGTTGAAGATGACGATGAGGTAGGCGTTAGATAATTATATGTTATAAAATTTTGTGAACAGAGTTTGAATATGGAAGAAAGAAAAATCTAAGCTAATACCAAAGTAGAGAGAAAGCATGAATGGGAAACATTTCTTGAGGCTGATACGATTTGCCTCATTGAATAATGTCATTATAAATATTAAGGGAAACTTGTAGTTCATTAATTTTTTTTTTAATTGTGGAACAAAACAGAAAAAAAATCATTAAAATTAAATGAAGGCATGAATAAGATTATATTTAAATTTCACCAAAATCGATTAATTTTTATTTATTTATTTATATTTATTTTATCAGGGCAAGGAACAAGAGCACACATTCGTCTTTCGTTTGCTTCATCACAAAGCGTGCAAGCACCTTTGGAAATGTGCAGTGGAGCATCATGCATTCTTTCGCCTACGTGCTGTCAAACAGCCAACGGGCCGACAGAGCTTTTTCAGGATGGGATCCAGATTTAGATATAGGTACTGGGGAAAAAATCTCTCTCTCTCTCTCTCTTGCACGCACATGCATGGTGGAGCATCATGCATTCTTTCGCCAATGTTCTGTCAAACAGCCAATGGGCTGAAAAAGTTTTTTCAGGATGGGATCTCTCTCTTTCCATCCCCCCCTCTCTCTCTCTCTCTCTCTCTCTCTCTCTCTCTCTTATGCCATCACTTACTTTAGTTATCCAAATTCCGCTTTCAGCATTGGCTATAATGCAGAGAATGTCTTATTTCACCTATTTCAGTTATCCGAAATTTCACTTTAAATCTCGTCTGATTATAATGCTGAAAATTAAACTGTCCAGTTTTGTGATTAAAGTTAGTGTACAGTTTGTTTAAAATGTGATTGTTGTTCTTATCATTTGTTGATGAGCATGTTTAGCATATTTTTAGGGAAGTTTTACGTGGATAAATCTATGATACTCTGTAATCATGTTTATGCAAGTGAATTAAAAAGATTAACTACTTCCACCAAGGAAGTTATATTTTTCCCTTTGTTGGTTGCTTGGTCAGTGATCAACCTAACTCAAACAGTTGTGGATAGATTTTGAACAAAATTTCAGGATAGGTCATAAAAGGGATAACATAGAATTGGTGAGATGTTGGTAGTAATCCAGTAATTAATAATAATGAGGCATAGAATTGGTGAGATGTTGGTAGTAATCCAGTAATTAATAATAATGAGGCATAGAATTGGTGAGATGTTGGTAGTAATCCAGTAATTAATAATAATGAGGCATAGAATTGGTGAGATGTTGGTAGTAATCCAGTAATTAATAATAATGAGGCATAGAATTGGTGAGATGTTGGTAGTAATCCAGTAATTAATAATAATGAGGCATAGAATTGGTGAGATGTTGGTAGTAATCCAGTAATTAATAATAATGAGGCATAGAATTGGTGAGATGTTGGTAGTAATCCAGTAATTAATAATAATGAGGCATAGAATTGGTGAGATGTTGGTAGTAATCCAGTAATTAATAATAATGAGGCATAGAATTGGTGAGATGTTGGTAGTAATCCAGTAATTAATAATAATGAGGCATAGAATTGGTGAGATGTTGGTAGTAATCCAGTAATTAATAATAATGAGGCATAGAATTGGTGAGATGTTGGTAGTAATCCAGTAATTAATAATAATGAGGCATAGAATTGGTGAGATGTTGGTAGTAATCCAGTAATTAATAATAATGAGGCATAGAATTGGTGAGATGTTGGTAGTAATCCAGTAATTAATAATAATGAGGCATAGAATTGGTGAGATGTTGGTAGTAATCCAGTAATTAATAATAATGAGGCATAGAATTGGTGAGATGTTGGTAGTAATCCAGTAATTAATAATAATGAGGCATAGAATTGGTGAGATGTTGGTAGTAATCCAGTAATTAATAATAATGAGGCATAGAATTGGTGAGATGTTGGTAGTAATCCAGTAATTAATAATAGTGAGAATTGGGTTGCATTGATGGGCGTTTTTGCACCCCTGAGTGCTTTTCTGGTTTCAATTTCTGGCTCTTCATTTTTTTCAGTGGCAGAACAGAGTTCCAAACAGCGACAATGAACAGGTCACGACGCTCGGTGAGGTTTGAACGAAAACCGAGCAAACGATTCTCCAGAAGGCCAACATTTGAAAAACGAGAGCGAGAAAAAGCAGCAGAGAGGCAGAAAGCACGCGAGGAAAGCAGAAAGAGGGCGCTGGCTGCAGTTGGAGCCAGGGCAGAGGCGTAAGTTTTATTTATGTGACATAGTTAAATATTTGGCCAATTAACCTGATTGAAAAGCATGATTGAAGAAGGTTGTCATTTCATTTCACATTTTAAATCATTTCATAAATCCCAATTTTCTGAGGTTTCTGACTGATTTCTGAATGATTTGGTATCAAGTTTAGTTTTTTCAAACAGCTTACTGTCAAAAGGTATATTTCGATGTTTGTTGCAGAAAAGAAAATATAAATTGTCAAATTTGTCCTGGACCACTTGTTTTATCATTCAGTTTGGTAAAATTGCTTATGTCTGGGTTACAAGCTGTGTCTCATAAATCAGTGACATGTGATTAGTTTGGGATGATTCATTTTACGGGAGTCAAAATTATGTCATGAATTATTTATTGTCATAAAATTTTGATTGTAAAACTTCAGCTGTTACAGTCTGTAAAAGTGATTTATGTGTCTAAGATACCTTGTTTAAACTCACCCCCCCCCCCATCACCCCCCTTTCAAGTCTATGCCACAAAACAGTTAAATTTTCACATGAAATGAATTTTTCTCCTGAAATAAGGACAGACGCTGTTAGCAATGATTACAAGATTTTGTTTATTGACAGAAAGCTGTAATTTACTGTTTACGGCTGAGATATGAACTGTCAAATGTGTTCTGGTAGCTTGTAGAGAGCTCCAATCCTCCGGTTCTTGGGTTTTTAAGGATGTTTTCAAAGTCCATTTTCCCCTCAGCTTGTTGTGTACAAGAACATATGTTACCACAGCACCAGATGTTGTTTTTAACAAGACGAGGTAGCTGACAGTGAACATGACAAGATATCTGTAACACATGGCAATGTTAATCATCTCATTAAGTTTTAAACCTAATTTTATCATTCGTATGTGTTGATTTACGATATTGATAGCGTGACAGTTAAGTTACAGCAGTCAACAAAACCTGTTGGTGTTAATGTAGTTAACTTAGGGCGTATTCCCATAGATTTTAGATCGATCTATCCCTGAAGGAAGTCTCACTAGATTACTGTCAGATAATCTGGCTTAAATGTCCGTCCTGCCTACTACAAGCTATAAGGGGGTAATTAACTTTCGTGCCCACTCGGCTGACAGCTATTTAGCGTGAACCCCCAGGGAGTTAGGTCGATCTAGTTTGGAGCGATCTAATCTCTGGGAATGGGGTCTTAGATGACATTTGTCTTAAACATGTTCGCAACATATGTTTTGCTTAAATGGTGTGACTTCTAATTTCAATTAGTTTTATTTTCCTTGTGTCACTGCAACAGATTTTATGAAGTCGGAAAAACATCGAGGTGTTGTGGATCTGACAAACAGAATTAAGAACTCAGATTTAATGAATGAAAAGTAAATGTTTGTAGATATTTTTTATTAGCAAGTGAACACATATTTGTCTGATAAAAGATATTATATTTAGCTATCCAGGAAAAGAAAACAAAGAAAATAGAAATTTAGTTTTAAATTAACATACAAATTCTATGGAATCAAAATATCACATGGATTTTATTTAGTATAGCATATTTATTGCATATCATTTGTATTCCTAGGCAAAATTGAATACTAAGGTTATGATTACCCTTTTCATTTATATATTTTATGTTTGTATATATTTCTTTATTTATATTTTAGAAATAATATTATTATTCACAGGGACATGTGACATCCTGCAAACATGACATTATTTATATTTTAGAAATAATATTTTTATTCACAGGGCAAACGCAGAAGGAGGAGAAACCACGCCAGCCACCACTCCCACAACGCCCATGGCAAAGACCGAAGTCCCCAACGGTTCTCCAGGTGCCACAGCGAGCGTTTCCTCCCCAATCGAGCGATTGGATAACTTGATTAAAGCGCCCACTGCCAAGGAGAGGCCTAAATCTGCCTCTTCTACAGGTTCACAGGGAGCGACGCAGAGTAAAACTACACCACCCAAAGAGAAGGAAACGGTTTCACTCCTTGGTGAGATTTTGGGGTTATTGCCAGTGCTACATATTTTGTGAAATGAGTGAATCAAAATGTTTTTTAAAAATTAATAGATATGTTAATAATAAGTAACCTGGACTTGAAGAATGCAAATCTTTGTCATTATTCAAATAATTGATAACTGATAATGTTTGATAATTAAACATTTTAATTATTATAACTGATGCTTTAAATTATGAACGACAGCTAGTAATTAGAATGAATCCTATTAGAGAACTCCCCAAGAGTGCAGCTCTTCCCCAAGAGAAAATTGTTAAATAAATATTTGGAGACATATACTCAGTGGACATATGACATCCTATGACAACCTGCGAACATGACATCACATGACATACTATTTCTAACATAATCAGTCCGCAAGAGAATATAAGTTGCATAATTTCAGACATGTACGATAACAGCATATATAAATTTTGATGAATGCAACATGGCGTGCACTGTGCAGAACACAAATCCATAGTTATGACCTTTATTTTTCCCCCTTGTTACAGAGGCGTCGGAGGCTGCAGCAGCCAGGCTAAAAGGACTGGACAGCACTGCCCCTGTGCTGCAGAAGAAAGAGAACAAGGACGTCAACACGTTCAGGAACAACCAGTTGAAGTTTGTCAGTGGCGCAGCGTCCATTCCTCCCGACCAGATGAAGTCCAATATACTGAAAGCCAAAGCTGAGGAAGAGAAGAAGAAAGGTAGAGATGGTGTATTGAAAAGACGTAGAAAGAGTGTTTGACCATTGGCAAAATATATTAGTATAACAGGGAATTTCTGCTTGTTTCCATTTACTGCCATAGTACACCATCTCCAAAACAATTGACAAATTTACTTCCTGTATTATCGAATGTATGCCCATTTGAATTTTACGTTTCTAATATTTGTATCACTAGTAGTGAAGAATTTCAATCATGAAAATTTAGAAATAAAAATAATTTTCACAGGACAATATGTTCTCAAAGGTTTCAGAGAGGAGGATGTGCTTTAAGGAAAAAATGTTGAAATTTCCCGGAAAATGAAATATTTGTGCTCTCGCTTGCATTTGTGCAGTTAATTGATTTCTGTGTCTGAGAGACTGACATAATTAACATATTTTTTCCGAAATTATTGACTCTGATTGTAGTCGTTCCAACATATCAAACCAGTTTTGAAAATCAATATGACAGTAACAAACATACTGGGACATATGCCTCTTGCTTCTTAAATCAATGTACAAAGTAATTTTGTACCGTCAGTTTTTCTAAATTGTTGACTTTAGTTTCATTGCAAAATGTAATCTTGTTTTAGTTTAATATAATAATAGAAATATAAGTATGTTTTGGAATTTTCATATGTCTTTTCAGCTGCATCTGTTTCCTCAAACCCAGAAAAAGATGAGAAGGAATCTGAATCGGAAGAAGAAGAAGAGACAGAGCCAGAAAGGTAGGAGATGAAGGGAAAGAAAAAAGTGATATATTAAAATTATGTCCTGCCTGTTTATATGCATATTTCTTACATACTTCTAGAATGCATTTATATTATCCTCATAGCATGTCAATTGTTTACAGCTTGCAATATTTGCATGAGGAATAGTTTCAGAAGGGATAAACAATCACCACCCAATCTTTGCAGGAGTTAATGTTGCCATTTTCAAACTTCCATACAAGCATGCTTGTCTCATATGAGAGACTGTTTCCAATAAAATTTATTTATTTATTATTTTTTTTTTTAACTTATGATTTAGACCTTTTACCTGTACAATTATTTTCACCTTGGTAGAAATAGTTCAAAAACTCAACCGGAACGCGATTGTGTTATCCCTTCTTAAAAATTGAAAATGAATAGACATAGGCGGCATAGATTTACAGTCTACATAAAGTATGCATGCCTTATGCTGCACTTAGATGTAAACAGAATGTTTACTGAAAGTAATTTCTATGTATTAAATGTTAATCATTTTAACATATGGTAAATGTGAAAGTCAGGATATCATTTGGCCACACTTGTTTGTTGTTTTTTAATGGCTAGTTTTAAATCTGAAGGATATAATTTGCCAAATTTATGATTGGTGCAATTCATTTACCTTGGATATCCTTATTCCGACAACATTTTCTTTAATTAATTATTACATTAATTCATTCTTTAGAAAACCACCCCTCAGTCTCAATCACATACTGGTCTCGTTCCTGATTAAGAAAAAAAAAAGGCTTCTTTTGAACTGCATGAATAGATATGATGCGAGCCAGAGGCTCCATTCAGAATAAGGGACTAATTAGTTCGAGGGTCAAATATGGCGACCCACTATAAAGCATGCCGTCTAATCCACTAAAAGACACTAAATAGATATCCCGTGAGGAAGGATTCAGGTGGGTCGGCCATATTTGACCCTCGGACTAGTTAGTCCCCTGTTCTGAATGGGGCCTTAGATCCCATATTAAAGCTTAAACTAATGCCCCACCTCCTAGAAAACTTATCAACAGCCATAGCTGACAGAGCATTTGCTTTTATTTCTGCTTCTTAAGTGAAGGAGAGGAGAACACGTACACCGAAGATGACATTGATGCCATTATGAATTCCTTGAATGGTTCGCATACGGTAGCGCACGACAGGTTAGCCTCCTTGTCCAAATGCACGTCACTGCTTCGTGCCTTTTTTCTTTTATTTATTTATTTTATTTATTTATTTATTTATTTGCATATTTTTGCATGGGTGGTTGGTGTGATAACAGTGTTATTTATTGTGTTTCTGACCTCATGTTTGCATTTGTTATTTTTAACTAATAAAAGAAATAATCAGCCAGTTTTTAACTGAGATAAGAAAATTTTACTTAATTTTCTGTCAGATATTTTACTGCATTTATTTGTTTATGATTTTTATTTTAGCAGTATATTTTTATAGTAATGTAATTATTTTCTGTTCACGATTTATTTATTTATTTATTTATTTATTTATTTATTTATTTATTTATTTCCAAATCATTTAAATATGGAAAAAAGAATTGGACTCTTGCATGAGGTCAGAATTGCTTATGGTGGTGGTATGTAGTTGACATTTACAGTTCTTACTGTTTAAAACCTGAGCACAGCATTTAGCTTGTCTTGGTAGATGCTTTAATGCCATCTATTTTGAGAGTGTGGATTTACAACTGTGTAATGTTGGAATCATCTGAGTTGGCCCAAAAACTGGCAGCATTGTTCGAAAAAAAAAAAAAAATGATAACATACGAGTATGGTGCAGTTACATATAAAAGGTGACAGAACAGAATGATTGATATTTTTTTGGATGTTTTTATTAAAGTTTTTTATAATTTACACAATAAAACATGTTCACAATGTTTTTTGTTTCCTTTCTGTATTAATTTCTAAGTTTTTTTTCTTTCCTTATCACTTAAAAGTTAGCCAAACCTGGGGCAGTTTTAGTACATATTTTCTATTCACCGATGATGTCATACATTGTTGATGGTCTCGTTTTTGGCTATCTCGGATGATCTTGATTTAGAAAAGATTTCAATTTACTTAACTGAATCCCAATTGCCATTGTCAGATATTAAGACTGACATGTAACCACATTATCACTAAAGGGTTGACACCATTGGTTAGACAGTTACCAACTAAATTTCTGTTAGTGTTGAAATCTGTGGTGAATCATAACATGTAGCAAAATATATACTTTAATAAATAAATAAATAAGGAATTTCTATGCTTTGGATGCCCATGCTTTATATTTTGTTTAATTTTTTTGCTGACTTTTTGAATGTGTACATAATTGAAGAATTTGTTTTTTTGTTGTGAGTCCATTAAGGTGTGGGTGTGCACACTTGGGGGGGGGGGGGGTAACCCATTTAGGGCGTATTCCCATAGATTTTAGATCGATCTATCCCCGTGGGGAGTCTCACCAGATTACTGTCAGATAATCCGGCTTAAATGTCCGTCCCGCCTACTACAAGCTGTAAGGGGGTAATTAACTTTCGATCTAGTTTGGATCGATCTAATTTCTGGGAATGGGGTCTTAGATTTACTATTGAAACCTAAAATTGTATAAAATTTTTACTCATTATTTGACTAGATAAAATGTACTTAGCAGCATGTCAGTTTGAAAATCCAGCATTCAGAAATATTAATTATTTATTAATTTTTTTATTTATTTTCTCTCAATTATTTGTAGGTCGTCAACCACTGAAGATACTTTCCATTTGTTGAAAACTCCTGGTGCTTATGAGAATGGGTAAGTGTTTTTTAATTTAATTTGATTGTATTGTTTATATATTTTATTTTTTATTTTATTTGGTTGTACCCAGGGTTGACAACTTTTGACAACCATCATGGGAAAATTTTGGTAGTTTGTGTTTCAGTGCTTGTCAAAGTTGACAAAAGGAAATAATTGTAAAGTGATGTTGTAATTATATTTGAAATGCAAGTCTTATATTTGTTCCTGGTATCATTTTAGTAAAATGCGTGCTTGGATATATCGCAGGTAAGAGGAGGGGATGAGGGTTTTAGCTTAGTTTTATGTTTTCCCCTCAAGCCATTGCTGATGCATTTTCCACATCTTTTGGTAATTTTTTTTCACTAATATTTATCTTTTCTACTTTTAACGGCAGATCTGTTTATTTATGTTTTTGTCATGGCTGAAATGGAAGAAGGATATTTTGCTTCACATTTATGTATTTAATTATTTATTTATTATTTTATTTTTTTATTTTTTTTACTTTTATTTATTTATTTTTTTTTTTGCAAAAGACAAAAATGGAGGATTATATTTTGCTTTTCAATCCATCTTCGCTGGAAAAGATACACAATGTTCCCTGATCTAAAGTCTAATCAATCTTTTCTTTGCATAAAATCTCTGCTTTAAAATCATTTTGTCTGAAAATGCAAGCTATGATTTGCACATTTTCATTTAAAAACGAAGAATAATAAAATGTTGATGTCTCTTGCATGGTTTTACGTTTGTGAAGAGTCAACTTCATTACCATTCACACGTATTGATTGGAAAGGGAAATCATTTCTAAAGAGATAAAAGGTTTTTACCTATGTGGCATTATGATTCAACCCATCAATATTTGATCAAGTCCCTTTGTTGAAGAGTCGGAATAGAAAATGTGTTTGGTATCTACAGAAATTATTTTTTCCCTGTGTTATTATTGTTATTCAAGAGACTGGAAAACTCTTTTGTGGTATTATGCATTTTTGGTTAGGATGTGGTCAGGTCACAAATACTCAGTAGATATTTTAGCTGTTATGAGAGCTTTTGGAAATTTAGCATATATGTATGTATGTGTGTATGTAGAGAGAGAGAGAATCAAGGAAATAGGGGTCAAGGCTGTAGAGGTAAAGGTCATAATGGGTCGAGGTCATAGAGTGTGAGGACAAATGGTCAAAATACAAAGTATATCAAATATTTTGACTATGACTATTTTGGCCAGAAAAATATGCCAAATGTATGACAGGAAACATTCAAGAGTTTCACTGGGGCTAAAAATAGTGTTATGAAATAGCATTTTAATTTTAACTCTCAAAAAAGAAGACTCTTGGTTGCAACCTCTTTGCTGTGTTATCTCTCTTCTATCCCTAGTTTCAGTCTTAAGTCAGTGTGGAATAATTAAGGGATTACATCTCCCTCCCTCCCCCCCCCCTCCCCTGGAAAAAAGTGTGGCCCAGTTTTTGAAACGCCAAGAGTTGCTGTTGAAGTGTCTTCTTCCAGTAGCTAAATACAGGATTTTTGTTTTCAAATCTTCCTGAATGTGGCCAAACGACGGAAGTAGGAAGGTTTCCATTTGTTTATTTTAAATGCATTCCACAGAAATAGAAAAAAAAAAAAACTTTGAAGAAACTGCATGTTCTCCCAATTCTATACTGGTCTGAACTAAAAAAATTATTTACATTAGTTTATTTATATGTGATTTATTAAGATATATAGTATTTTCACGTAAACTTTACCAGTCCAGAGGACCTGCATTATCAAAAATCTTGCAGATCCTCTGGCATTTCAAGTGGTCATGGCCTGTTGGACAGGCAGTTTCCCCATGTCTGATTCTACACTAGATTTTCAAGTCTATTGGCAAAGAATATTCCATCATGCTTGTTTCGATGTCTTTCCAGCTCGGAGAGCCCAACGCGTCTCAGCAGCACTGGTGGAAGTGATGCCAGTGCCAGGTCCACACCGTCGCCTGTGACAAAGACGTCACCCATCACAAAGACGTCGCCCATCACAAAGTCGCCTGTATCCAAAACAAGCCCAACACCTGTGGTGGTAAGTGTAGCATAATGAATGGTTGTGCTCAGAAATTAAAAAAAAAAAAACAAAACAAATGTAGATTGTTGGAGATACTATGGATAATATGATATGATATACACAGTGAGAGCAAGGCATTGCAAATAGATTTTTCTTTTGCATTTGATTCCAGTCCCAGTGAGCTATTTGTTATATGATTTGAAAGCATTTGCTAAAAATTTCCAATTGCAGTATTGGTTCTAAAATGAAATATTTAACCAAGGTTGGGAACGTTTTTTCCCCCCTGCAAGTGTTATCATAAAATATATAGAATTTGAGGAGAAAGCCAAGATTTTCAATAGTAATTAATCATTTTGTAGAAGAATTATCTTCCTTGCAACCTCTGTGGCTCATGACGTTTCATTTCTATTTATATGGTGCACGTGGCAGGTCGTGTGTGTATTATATATGTTCATATCAAAATGTAAATCATAATTATCATTTTACATGGTGGTGAAATATAACTCATGTTTATTGTATTGAAATATAGCATATTATGAATATTTATACATACTTCAATTATAATAAATATTGGTGATGGGCCTTTTAAACACATAAGTGTTTCTTTAATGTGTTTTGACAATCCATGTGAAAGGTTGATGTAAACTTCATATTTTCTTTAAAACCTTTCTGCTGTGTTTAAAAACACCAAGGTGACAGCAGATGAACTGATATATGCTAAGTCTTTTTTATCTCCCTGCCCCCTCCCCCAATTATCTTATTTTTAGGCTTCTTTCAACACAAGCGAGAAAATTCATTCTTTGGAGTCCACTTTTGTTATTTGTCGTTAGAATATTATTCCAAGATAAGAATTGTCTTTATTGTACCACCAGCGTTAGCGCTGGCGGTACACATGGTTTCGGTCCCGTCCGGATCGTTCCGCCGGCCCCGCCGGCTCCGTTTGCTCCGCCGGCTCCGCCGGACGGCTACCGTTACNCAACACCTGTGGTGGTAAGTGTAGCGTAATGAATGGTTGTGCTCAGAAATTAAAAAAAAAAAAACAAAACAAATGTAGATTGTTGGAGATACTATGGATAATATGATATGATATACACAGTGAGAGCAAGGCATTGCAAATAGATTTTTCTTTTGCATTTGATTCCAGTCCCAGTGAGCTATTTGTTATATGATTTGAAAGCATTTGCTAAAAATTTCCAATTGCAGTATTGGTTCTAAAATGAAATATTTAACCAAGGTTGGGAACGTTTTTTTTCTCCCCTACAAGTGTTATCATAAAATGTATAGAATTTGAGGAGAAAGCCAAGATTTTCGATTGTAATTTATCTTTGTGTGGAAGAATTATCTTGTTTGCAAGCTCTGTGGCTCATGGTGTTCCGTTTCTATTTATATGGTGGCTGGTCATGTGTGTATTACATACATGCATATTAAAATGTAAATCATAATAATCATATAACATTATGGTGAAATATTACTCATGTATATTGTATTGAAATATAGCATATGAATATTCATACATATTTCAGTTATAATAAATGTTGGTGATGGGCCTTATAAACACATAAGTGTTTCTTAATTATGTTTTGACAATCCATCTGAAAGGTTGATGTAAACTTCATATTTTCTTTAAAACCTTTCTGCTGTGTTTAAAAACACCAAAGTGACAGCAGATGAACTGATATATGCTAAGTCTTTTTTATCTCCCTGCCCCCTCCACCAATTATCTTATTTTTAGGCTTCTTTCAACACAAGCTAGAAAATTCATTCTTTGGAGTCCACTTTTGTTATTTGTCGTTAGAATATTATTCCAAGATAAGAATTGTCTTTATTTCATACTCACTGGCAATTATTTGAAGTATTTGTAATTGGGTGTTAATCTTTTCATATTTTAGCAGCCCATTCGTCTCGGAACACTTGTGTGATACAAGTAACATTAAACAAGGTTAAGATAAATGTTATAACACCTGCGAACCCTTAAAAAAAAGAGAAATTGACTCTCATAAGGTGTTGTTGAAGCAGTCAGAAGAGTCCATTTCTTTTAACTAGGGGGAACCAAGTGGATCACATGTGCTCTTTGTCTTCTAAAATAAAGTCTTTTCTAAATCACTGGAGAAAATGCCCCAAACCCTAACATATACTGATTTATTTGTGGAAAGTAAGAAAAATTTAACTGAAAACTATAATTTCTTAAATTCTCTTTTTAAGACATGGGAGTATTTTTTCGATTGCATGACCTTCATATTTCAAAATTAAATGTGATGATTTGGTTTAAAAGTTTTTCCAGAAAACCTTTTTCAGAAAAAAAAAGTATATGCATGAATAAATTCTGAAGTAAAATCCATCAGTTTTAAAAGATAATTTGCACATTTGTTCCTCAGTGATTTTAGTAGCTTCACAGCTTGTGTTCTGGTGGTCAGATGGCACTTGGTCCTGAAACTGCCCCTTCGTGTGGAAAATGCCACGGGTGCTGTGCTTGTTTAATGTATCACTGTGCTAAAATAAATGGCACCATCTTCAGTCTGAAACAGCCTCTGTCCTGCAATGTCGGGGAAATGTTTTTACTGCACCATAATACCTTTTCGCTGGAGTAACAGCATAATCTCTTCCTTTGAAAATGAGTTGAATAGAGGATTTACTTGTAAAAATTTAAATCATTTTTTGCCTTTCTTCCAAATTAAAGTAAACGTTTTGCTTAGCATCTTACAACATAACATAACAATTTTATTTGTGTATAAAAACCTTCAAGTTCAAGGTCACATATGGAGTTCAGAAAAGGTCGAGGTGACATTTCCATGTACAGTTTTATGTGAAATACACTGATGGAAGGGGATGATAGATGTTTATGTGGTTTGTTGGATAAATTTTATTTAAATGTGGGAACTGAGAAATGAACCGACAACCACATGGTGTTTGAAATGAATCGATATTCAAGAACGATAAGCCCTGAAGAGAAATGTACCTTTTGGCTATTACCTTGATAATTATATTTTGGAATTAGGGTTATAAAAAACGAAACATTTGGATTAAGGGTAGTTGCCTTCTTGAATTTGTTGGGCTGGTCTGGTTTTCATGTCACCAGTATTAAATTACAAGTGGAAGTACATGTCATGTTTTTTTAATAAAGGGAAAATAATGAAATTTGATAAAGAACAAGTCTGTCAATTTACTGATTACTCTACTGACATAGCTACTGTGTTATTGATGCGTAACCTTAAAAACATGAAAGTTAGTCGAATTGCCATGCCCAATGTTTTCTGCCACTCCTGAATATTTTCTTTAACCCCTTGCTTTTCTTTTGAATGAAAAAGTACATATGCCCCATCTTTTTAGCTAAAAAAAGACAGAGGGCATACAAAATAGTTTCCCTTTGATGATGTCAATTCATTTGTTTGTTGCTGTTATGTTCGACTTGTGCTTTCAAAGCTTTGCATTGAAGCTTAAAAGCTTTGAATGTGCAAAACCTGTAATTTGTTTTCCTTCTGTTATTACAACGTTTTGATGATGTCACGTTGGACTGTTGTTTTACTTGTTGGTCATGTTCTCTTCTAATTTCCAACTCCCTAGGCTATGCAAGGCAAGAACACAAGCAAAGGAACAAAACCTGCTGTTGTCCCACGGGGTACAAAGTCTGCTAAGACCCCCGCTGCTTCTTCCTCCTCCTCCTCCTCCTCCCCCTCCGCCCGTGTGGCATCCCCCACTTCCCCTAACAACGAGCAGGGTGACCTTGCTTTGAGTTTGAGTGCTAGTCCACCTACTGTTCGTGACACCGAAATGTCACTGGATGACATCTTGAAAAACATAACCTCCATTTTTGGCACTGCGGCCCCAGATGCAAGCACCTCTGTCGCTTCCTCTGTCAGTACTAACCCTTTCTTAGACTCTAGAGCCTCTCCTCTGACTAAACACATGACAACTACAACTACAGCTCCTTCAGCCTCTGTCTCTCCTCCTACCAAGCATGCAACCAAGTCCAAGAATCCCTTCTTTAAGAGCTCGGAGAATGTTAACAGTAACTCCCCCGTCAGTCAGCCTGACAGCCCTGTCACCTTCGTCATCACACCCAGCAACCCTTTCTACCAGCTTGCTTCTTCAACTGATGATTTGGCATCCTCAACCGAGGCGACTTCAGATAAAGATGCTGCTGCTGTTGCTGCTACTAATGCCACTGATGTTGCCACTAATGCTAACGCCATTGCCCCGCCTGTTCCTCCACCCAAACCAACTTCTCCCAAACCCGCTGCTCCTAAGCCTGGTGCCTTGAAAGCTGCACGTATGAAAGCTTTGAATAAGAGCAACCAAGCACATGCTTCTACTAACAAAACTTTTGAGCAGAATTCTGGAAAAAATGATCAGCCTAATGATGTTGGCAAAGCGACTGCAACTAAAACCATTGATAGCAACACTGTGCCTGCTATGGTGATGTCTTCAGCAGCAGCTAACACTCAAAAGGCAACAAAATATCAGGGTGCAAAGCCCTATGTGCCAGTCACATCCAGGCCACGCCTCCCACGTCCAAATGTCCCCGCCCCTTCCCTCCCATTGGACAACAAATCCCTGCCAACTCGTTCGAACGGCCCAAACACCATCGCTGTTAGTTCTAGCAGTGGCTTGCCTGCCGAGACTCCGCATCACATGACCAGTGGCAAGAGTGCGCCAAAGTCGCCTGCAGCAACAGGACAGGTCATTGTAAGTTTTCTCATAGGTCAAAGGTCAGGTCAGGTCAGGTCAGATTAGCTTTGACCTCTCACCCCATTCCAACCCAATTGACTTTTTTTTTTTAATGAATGTTCTTTGATATCAACAGAGCTTTATGATGAAGATTGTTCACTCAGCACTGGGTCTAGAAGAGACAAAATGGAAATAGATAACCAACAGTGATATAAAGGAAAAGATTGGTTGAGGTAGATGTTGACCCCAACAGAACTTCATACAGCTCTGTTTATCAAGGAGTAGATGGCACAGTTCAATAAATGTCAACCAAAGTTCAGATTAACATGCCATTTATTTTCTCATTAATGCTGACAGATGCATCCTATTCGCATTGTAAGTTCTCATAGCGTCAAGTTGTACAGATGCATTGACTGTGTATTCACACCCAGAATGTTTATTTTATTTAATTCTTCTTTTGATTTTTGATTTCCTTTTGCCTGACCTGACAGTATGTTGCATGAGAAAATTTGCATGCCTTCCTTGTTTATTTGTATCTGTGTTATTTGATTATATGTTACCCTTTCACTTTTATGTATTGCTTTGATCATGGATGTGTTTATGAGTCACTTTCTCTGCAGACAGTAAATTTTCAGTTAGGCTTGTAGTTGATTGTAGAGATGGCAACCCCTGTGGATTGATTGCTTTTTTTTTTATCTGAAGTAGTGATACTTTAATAATTCCTTTGCTTTTAAGCATGGTGCATGCTTCAATATAAAGTTGTCTCTATTGATTTTACTTAAACCTTTCAGAGTACATAAGATAACATGTTAATTGTTGGATCTTGTTAATACACTCAATATGTTATTTGTCAGATTGTTTCAGTGGTATAAAACTTTAAAGCATGTAGTTGTACATGGTATGTGGTAAAGAATTTGAAAGTAAATTAGTAAAATGGCAATGTATTTGAAATAGCTTGATCAGCTGAAATGGACAAATTGAACGAGTTAAACCTGACAATTCTGATAATGTTAAGCTCTTTGATATAACAGATCTTTACTTATTGCATGCTTCCCATGCATGACAAAATCCTGCATCTTTGCCACACCTTGTTCATCTTCCCACAGCCTGCATTTCACTTTGATTTTTATTTATTTAATTATTATTTCATTTTTTAAAATTTTATTTATTATTATTATTATTATTATTATTATTTTTTTTTTTTTTTTTTTTTTTTTTTGGCCTTTTTCACATCAAGGGAGGGGGTGGAGTTTTCTGTATTTCCCTTTAAATTTTTTTTTTTAGCCTGGCTATAAAACTTAAGTTGGCCTTACCAACCCACTGTGCTCAACTCAAACATTTCAGTGCATTCATATTTATTGGTACATTTGGCCCTGTAAAATCCCATGTTGCATATATGTGGATGTTAATACCAATCAAACTGGTGCAAAACCGAAAGCTGTTCTGCTTGATGTGAAAAGGGCCTTAGATATATATATTGGTTTATTGATTTATTTCATTTAATTGGATTATTTTTTTAAAAAATCGTGTATTACTGTGTTAAAATGAGTTTCATACCCCATATTTGCTAGCTACTATATTTGCAATATCCACATGTGCAGGCTTATTGGACTTAACATTCAGCCTTATGTGATTCAAGGTTTCTATGCCAATTGCAAAGGCATGTTTTAACATCCAAATTTCCTGCATACATAAAAGGGCCTCTGGTATGGTAAACAGATTGTTGTAATTGAGGCCATCCCTTAAGCTAAACTTGTGATTTCTGCAGTACCTTGAATCAAATGCTGTAGATAATCTGAGTCCGATAAGGAGGCACGTAAGGATATTTGAAAATGAAGAGCAGACTTCGCATCTGAAGCTCGATTCACAATATGTGATCTTAATTCAGAAAAGGCTTCTTTTCTGGCTTTTCTTGGTTTTTAAGTTGATGATCAATATGTAATTTATTAATCTAATTTAGTACAAAAACTATTGTAATTTCAAATTTACACCTTACCTTACATTATTGCTATGAACTGAATTACTTTTGATATTTCTTTTTCATTATTTAAATAACGTATGTGCACTGTAAAATTTTCATCATATATGAAAATATCCTTAGACCAATCCATTTTCAGGCAGTCTTAATTTGCCATGACTCATTTCCAATCAAGATGATTAGAAATAAACCCAGTTGGACATTGGCTGTTTCTTAATTGGAATTGGGCCTGCCACACAACATAGTTTATGTAAATTCATGCAATGCTTCCTCTATTTTACCAGGAAACCTCATTCACCAGTAGCAACCCAAACACCAGGAAAGTGTCCACAAGCGCCAACAAACCAGTCACAGCCAAGACAACAACAAGCACAGTAACAGTCACACGGGCCCCGTCTAATTCCACTGATCTATCGCCGTGGCACGTGTCATACTCTGGTGACAATAAGGTGATCAAGAAAACCACGCTTATTACAGAACTATGAAAAATGGCGTAGCTCTTTGGTCACAACCAGAAGGAACTCGGTTTTAGCCTTGGTTTTTGTCTTTTTATGAAATAAAAAGCGGCATTGGATTGATTATTTGACACATTTTGATTTTGCTTAATGCTTTCTTAATGCAAAGTTTACTACTCCAGTGGATGGTGTTTCGTGGATTTATTTTGCCAGTGATTAGGGGGCGTAATTGCTATCAAGTTTGTATGCTGCTGCCGCCTGGTGACCAGATTAGGGCAATTATCTTTGGGCCCCCAAAAATTGGAAACCTGTGAATGATTGATTTATTACATGCTAAGAGGATGCTGTGCACTTTTAAGAACATGTCACTCGCTTATCTAACATTGCCATTTTTATGTATATCTTCAAAAGAAATGGGCAGACAAAGGTTCTTTCATTGAAGGCAACAGCTGTATATTTCACAATTAATAGTCGAGGTCATATATGTAGCTTGACAAATGTTACAGATTTGTTCCATTCTATTTGCAACTGGGCTATCATGCTGTAGCATATACAAAATACGTTGTTATTCATTTGATGGAGTCACCCACATTCAACATTTGGACATGCTGAAGAGGAGCTTCATCTTTTGTCTGAAGATATGAAGTCAGTTATGGAATATTACCAGATATTTGCATTTTTAGGAGCATAGTAACTTTGTTCCAATGAATATTTTACAAAAGGCTGATTGAAAAAATAATCATTGCATTTTACTTTGTTTTTCTTTGTTTTTTTACTTTGTTTGACCTCCTAATGTACTAACTTTTTTTGCACTTGAGGTACATGAGAGCTGGTTCGATTGATAGTGCCATTTGTACTCTGCTATTGAATAGCCATTGTTATGGTTAGATAAGTTTTATGTTTAAGATAGTGCAGGCAGATATCAGATTTAACAAAAAGGCAATGACTAAAGTTCTGGGAGAGAAATTGCCCAATGACCTTGACCTTTTTTTTGCTTGAACCACAATTGACTACATAGGCCATATATTTCCCCCCTGACTGGTAAGAATTACATGTTTTGTAACATTGACAAAGGATATAAGTCTTGACAGATTGGACTTTTTTGTTTTAAAGAATTACGTTGTTGGAGTCACTGACCTCCATTTTGTTCACCGCTTGTCACATCAGAGGTCTGCTATCTTTGAAGATAAAAAATCATATTTTTCAATAAGATAACTCATGCCCAATATAATAAAGGGCTTATATCAGAAATGTTGGTACTCATTATAACATATCAATCATCATCATTTATATTGTACAATGTATATATGTGCTAGATAGTAAAAAATATTCTAAGATTTGGATGCGATGAGCGGTACGTAATTATGATAGGCAACTAACATCACTTATATTGGAAGTAAAATAATGCAGCATGAAGATGTCATTTTGACCAACAAAGAAACTAAATGGGAAAGAAAATACACTGATGGTTCAAAGGCAATGGAATATTTCATTGAAGCAAGCTATAAAAATGTGTTGTAAATTAAGTCATTGTCAGAGTTTTGACTTTTTAATTTCTACACCTAATCTGAAGGCTGTAACATGGGTGAGATCTTTCCCCCAACCTCTATAAGGGATGCCCACTTAACACTATGGAATCTCAAGGGGTTGAAACAGAATCTATAACAGGTTTAATAGCCTATGTGTAGAAATTAAAAAATTAAAACCATGATAACAGATCTATTATGGACTAACCACTTCTTGTCCACATAATGGAGCATTTTTCATGTTCTAAGAGAAGAACAACACATCACCTTTTTGGCAATATTTGTGTACTTAAGAAGATTAATACCGGATTGAGTGGGACATGCATTTTATTATGATACAAAACATGACATCCTTTAAAACTAATTACTATTTTGTGCATATTAAAAATAATAATAATAATAATAATGCATGCACATCTGAAGACCAAATGTCATACTGGCAAAACATTTTTAATACAAATTTGATTGTTTTTGCAAGGGCATTGGGATAGACCCTGCTTAAAAACAATTTAACTTTTGTTTGAATATAATAAGATGCAAAAAAAGAAAGACCAACTTGTATCCATCCAATCTTTTTTCCATCCAGAGTGTTTTATGAATTGATTTACTAAACAATACCACTGTTCTTTGTTTTTAATTTGATGTTGAAATTAATTTCAAATTTAATTGTACTCAAATGTAATGGTCGTCTTTTACTTTATTTCAATCCTGATTTAAAATTTCGTTTTTGTATTTTTTTTTTCTTTTCAAATTCTTGAATGTTTTTGTTTTATCTAAGAGTATCTGCAATATACGAAGAAAGACAACAGGGTGACACATTTATCTGCCCTGTGCAATTAATTAAAAATTAAAAGAAATTTCATTTGTGTTTTAAAAAATGGTGGAGTTGGGCATAAAGAAATATTCTTGATAGTTGATGTTCCCACTGGTTTTTAACATATCCCAAATTTTAAAGCATATCATTGCTTGATCTTACTTTTTAACAGTCCATTTTGATGTAAAGTGCAACAAAGAGCAATTGTTTGCAGTTTTTATATAATGATAACTTATTCTTCTGACAAAATCTAGTATTTTAGTATAGATTTTTTTAACTTCAGAAATGATATTTACAAAAGTGAACAGAAGTCATATCAGATGGTGCTGTGGTACAGATTTTTAAAACATAGAGGGCGCTCTAGCCCAAGACGATATTTTAAAATCCATCCAATTTGTGATGCAAGTGAGATTGTGACCAACACTTGTGTGACAGTTTGTCAGCTACTTGTCTGTGTAATCCTACAGTAAAAGCTTGTGCCTTATATATATGGTATGTATCTTTGTGAAATTTAATTACTTTTAAGGCCAAAATTTAGAAAAAAAGTGGCAAAAGCAGGGTTAAGTAGCTGATTATGGCAAGGCCTTCATTGAAATTCTAACTTGGTTATATAGAAAAGTGTAAACTAGAAAGATGCTTGTGTATAATGTGCTAGTTATAATTTTTTGTTTTATTAAGAACATGGCACATCATAGGATAATTATACTGTTTGAATTCAAACTCGTGTAGTTATTTGTGGATATTCACATACCTTGCCAAAGCAATATTGGCCAATCAAATGGCAACTTGCCTGGTGATATCTTCATGGTACTATAGGTGTCAGTAAAGATCAAGATAGGACTCAACCCAGGCAAAGTTGAGGGCTTGGTCATTGTTCATTTTTTGTTAAAGGGGATTTATATGGACGGGAATTACATGCCTAACCATCATCTTCAGCTACCAAATATGTAACAGAATACATTCAGAATAGACATACCGCAAAATTATAAAAATGCAACCCAAGATTGTTTGCAGGCACAGGCATTTTACCATGCCACAGGAAGTATGTAAATGCTAATTACATATATAATGATAAGCTTAGGCCTCTGTGCAAAGAAAAAAATACAGTTATACAACTTGCCTAGAGTACTGTCAATTGCGAATAGAATCCACTGTTTACTTATTTTGGATAATATACAATTAAATCTATCCGCGGCAACTGTTGCCGCTACATAGGAAATTTAACTTAACTGATTGTATAGTGTATATAATGGTCAGGATAGCTGTGTAGATGTAGAGTTGTAGTGTAAAAGCACAGTCCAATTATTTCCTTCCCTTTTGCTTGTGTAAGCACATCTATGTGAAGTTCTGGCAGGACGAGAGGGAATAAATAAATATTATAACACAAAGTTGTCTGTGAATGTGTCTTTGTATACTATGCTCTCCCCTTTCCCCCTCTCTCTCTCTCTCTCTCTCTCTCTCTCTCTCTCTCTCTCTCTCTCTCTTTGTCGCTTGCGCCTTTCTTTATGTTCCTAACTAATTTTTCTCCTGCTGACTCTCTTATTTTACCTTATTCAAATCGTTACAAAACCCGAAAAATTGTTTCAAGCGTGATTACGATATACTCGTCTAATGTTGGAATAAGTGAATAACGTAAAAAGTAAATAAAAACATTTCTTGCCCAGAGGATTAAAACCCCTCTTGTAGCCATTTTTATCAGAGACGTACAAAAACCCTGGGAAGCCGTTTGAGACGGTGAAGGTTGGGTTTTTTAGATGATTTATTGTGGCGCAGAAATAGTAGACAGTACAAATGGCAGAACATCGATATCAAGCAAGAGATGCGCCCGTGTCTCACGCGTCGAGGGGGGNGGTCTCGTGTGTGAAGAGTTAAAATTCCCTATGGCGTATCCATTAAAACACGGGTGAATATCTTTATGTGGGTTTAGCTTTTACGTTGGTTTATCTAGTGAATGCAGTAATATTCACCAAGCGTAAAATGAGCTTGCCCATCGAAAAGTATTCACTAAATATCATAACAAAATTAAAAATAACATTGGGATATCGATAAAAAGGATCAATTTTAGTTAAATATGTTTATAGAAACGCCCTGAGACTTAAGGGGCTTCTGTGTGATACGAACCTGCTTACTCACCATTTTCATTTTCATATCAGCTGCTGGACAGCCTCTATTCCAACCCTGTATCTCTGCCACTGTACCACGAAGGAAGCTGTGCCGAAAACCCGAAACACCGTGACTCTTATTGTCAACGCCTTTTCGTGTTCAGTAGTAATACAATATGAATATTGATGACTATGTTTATGAACACTTAATAAATATTTAAATTAGAGGACAAGCACGGACTCTGAGTTTTGCTATAGTTGTAACGTGACAGAAAGTCCGTGTAATAGAGAGTCCGGGGGACCCTATATTACACGGACTCTCTGTCACACTAGAGGGACCCTATATTTTAATGAGGACTCCCTGTTTCAGAAACCAGGGGTCCTACGGACCCCTGGTTTCTGAAAGCGGGAGTCCGCGGACTCTATGTTTCGACGGACTCTGTGTCACGTTACACCGGACATGGCATCTTTCATGTTGACTTTGTGAACAGACTATCAACTTGTAAACAGATACTCACATGTATTATCAGCCGGAAAACAACCAGATGTATAAAATTGGAAAGTACGTAGTCACATTTTCCTCATTTTATGCGCACTATTACAACTAATTTGGATAAAAGTATGTGTTTATATTTTAATTGATGCACAATGAGATGTTTATGTAAAAGTTCAGTTGTGCATTGCAGCATATTATTCTGACATTAGAGGTACTTAGATAGATATATCGACATACATGTCATAGTATAAACTGAAACAGAATTAGATTGTATGTATAAATCCAAACGTGCATCTTTATTTCACTTTCAGAGCATAAACATTGACAATAAGGTCAGTTATTATGAATGAATGTATACTGTCTTTTGTAATCGAAATACTGCTGCACGCTAGATGTTTAAAAGTAAGACGTAAATAGTGATGCCTGAAAGAGGTGAGTCGTTTCATCTTATATTTTGAAATGGCTGGAATCATTCGAAGAAAACAAATTTATTATTGGTCAGTGTGACTAAGATTTTGGCAACTAAAGTAAATTGAAATCTTCAAAATTGGAAGTAGTGTAATGGTTTGGATAAGCTGTTTGTTATTTTAGTGAAATCTATTATACGTATTAGAAAAGGCAAATTTTATTGTATACAGTTACATGTTTTTTGTTTTTCTCTTTGTCGCCTGTCTGAACTCATTTATGCAATTTCCATGTGACAAGCTCAACTGAAATTTCAGCCAAATGTTGATGGAAAAGTTATACATCCCTCCTGTTTAACTTAACAAAAATGTTTAAACTTAAACAGTTAAACAGTCCAAAATTGGAAGAAATTTACAGACACTCTCAGATCACATTATCAATTGATTAGATGTCCATCTAGTTATTTCACTGCTTTGGGGGATGCAATAGAGACTAAAACTAACCCTGCCTTTAAAGCACAATAAACATATTTTAATAATATTTTATAATAGTAAGAGAAAAGAAGATGATAAAACAAATATTAACGGGGCTGTGGTCCAGGCCGGTCCTGGTGACCTTTGTAATGGAAACCATGAAGGTCAATGTTGTACACATAGTTACATGTAAAAATCATACGGTTGACTAGATTATTGTCTTCTCTAGCTTACATTTGTATCTGACTCGTAAACTTCACGGATATCCACGAAGCACATCGAAAAGGCTAAGATTTAATACTTTCCTCTCACCAAAACTATCTGTATCCTCACCCCTAGCTCCAATTTCATTTTTTTTCTTCATACTTCACTCGTCATGGTGCTGCAAGAAAGTTAAACAGTCGAGTTTGAGTTGCCTCAACAGCACTTCACACGAAAAAAAAACGTTAGTTTGTCAGATAATTGAAGTATGCAAGTAATTCTGACCGCAGATATTCTAAATCGTTTAAATCACAGAACAAATGATATCAAATAAAAAAGGTAAACAGTCTACACGACAGGAATACCATTGCAGTGTGAAGCTCAAGTAAGTAATCGTGATTCTAGGTTATGGCTCACGATTTACAATACTCTATAATCATAAAAAACATAACCAATATTAATATATCTCTCCTCTACTCAGCTCATGCAGTACACATTATCCCGCAGTAGCAGTGTTAAGATTATTGGCTAAAAGATTACCTAGACAAGGGTGAAACCGGGTTAGTGGTGGTTATTTTCCCTGCTCCCCACAGTTTCCCCCTCTCTCGAGTCCTTAACGTAATTCCCCAAAAAAGGAACAAGACAAATAAACCAAATATGATACCTCCCTTGTGTCTTATATATTACAGAAAACTGTTTTTGTCTCTAAAAATGTCACCCCCCCTGCAGTAAACGTGTGTTTGTGCGTGTGTGTGTGTGTGTGTGTGTGTGTGTGTGTGTGTGCGTGTGTTGTCGAGTGTGTGGAATTGTCACCAAATATATGCACATACTTACATACGTTTGAAATGATGTTGCTGGAGTGTTGAGGAATAAAATGTTCGGAATTGTAAAGAATGGGAAGGTGACGATCGGGGCGGTCGTAGTAGAGGGGCTGGTGGTGGTTCTGCCGCAGAACACAAGGTTCCGCACACGGTCATCCCGTAGAAGAAGTAGCACCCGTTGGTCGCGGCGTTGAAGTCAAATCCGAAACATGCGGGGTTGGAGTTGCAGGCAGCGGCGCAGGCCATGAGAGAGGTCAGGTTGGTCTGCTCCACACCACCCAAAATGTTCGTGGTGGGGGTGACACCGAAATTAGCCAAGAGCTGGGCAAGGGTCACTGAAATTGTATATCCGGTATCGTACAATGTGCGTGTGTATGAAGGTGTGGAAGAAAATGTGAAATTATATTTTGTTTGCATTTCTGTTTATACATAGCAATTACAATACTGATTGAAAAAGATGTCAACACTTATCTTAAATTTGCCACATAGTCCCAAATCTCACTGCTCTGTGCCATTTCGACGAACGTAAGCTCATTTTATATAATCGAAAACGATTCCAGTAGGATATTATATAAGTATAAAGCCTACATATCGTACTATACGGTTATATTATTGGATTAAATAGATAAACATTGTGGCCACTCTTTGATCAAATTTGATTTTTTTTTCAAAATTCAGTGGGGTGTAACGTAGAGTGATGATAGGCCTATAATTCTCAAAAGTTTTAATCTTCCTCACTCTTTTGGTCAAGCGGGAGTTAGTAGCTGTATTTACAATATAGAATAAATTTTATCATTCATCTACGGGACAACCCTACACAAAGATGCAATGATGATGATTGGTCTATTACTTCCTCATTCTTATGGTCTAGAAGGAGATAGGAGAAATCAAAACCCATTACAATGTACAAAAATTACAATCATCCGCCCTAGGGACAGCCCAACCCGAAGGGGCACTTAAATTTTGAAGTACACATGTACATAAGAATGAATCGGTCTGCCAATCACCAATTTTTTTTCACATTTTTTATTCTTATGATCTAGGAAGAGTTGTCAAAGATTATGCTGCGAAAAGAATTTAGAAATAACCACCCCCAAGCAAAGCCCCACCACCTGCTGTACTAAAATTCTGAAGTACTCATACACATCCCAAGTGAAAGGTCTATCAAACTCTAAAGTACAACTTTTTAATTCTAATGGTCTATGAGGAGGTAGCAGAAAATGCAATGTGCGAAAAATAATAGAATCAACCGCCCACGCACAGCCCTGATGGTATGTCTACCAATCCCAAAACATCCTAACTCCTATGGTCAAGGAGGAGTTAGCGAAAATTACAATGTGAAAAGGATTTAGAGTCAACCCCCTTCACAGGACAGCCCAACCCCCTGTTGCACTAAAATGCCTACATACCTATGCTTATCCCCGATGAAACGACTATACCAATCATCGAAGTTTCAACTTTTAAACTAGGAGAAGATAGTGGAAATTACTAACGCACAGACGCACGGGCGGGCGGGATAAAATGATCCCCGACTTTTGTCCCAAAAGTGCGTGGATAACACGTGACTTATACTTTCAAATTGAGAAACAGTAAAAACAAAACTACTTTTTTTCGGAATTTGTTTGTTCTGTTTCGACAATGTTTAAAATGTTTAATCTCCGCTCGCTCTCTTTGAATGCCAATGTCATATAAATGACGTCCAGTTAATATTAATGTTAATATAATGTTAATTGACCAAGTTAAATTCATTCAAACTTAAGCTTTTTTCTAGACTTTTCTGTCACAAGCCACAATGTCTAATTCTCATAATACGATCCAGGTTAACCAGGCGGAGCTGTTGAAAAGAAGAAATACTATTGAATTGGTTACAAAGAGGACCTTTATTTTTGTATGGCTGGGGGGGTCGACTCATATGCCTAGGTCAAAAGCTATTTCAATGCCCCAGTAAATGACTCCCTAGACCATAGCTCCGATGAAGCCCCACAGCGCAGCGGACTAATTCAAACATCTTATGCTCTTTACGTTACATCCATGTGAAAAGAATACCACCATAAGAACGCATTGCATGTTTTGTGCAGAAGAATAATAAGTTTGCCGGGGCAATGTAAACAACCGAATCTAAAAACACTTGTAAAGCGTCGTTTTTGTTTTACGAGTGTATATGTAAGGACAAAACGTTACCTAAAATGCTTCTGGTTTATTTTGTGTAAATTTTATTACTTCGTGCGTCATCTATGGTTTCTTTAATAAACCTTGCAAATAAAGACGTAAATAGTCACTTTTGTGTCATAGGACCAGTATATACAGTGTTATAATAATGTGTGAAGCCGGTCAGAAAATCTGTATTCTTACATTAAACGATTGATTGCGTTTGGATCAGATTGCTTAAAACAATAATTAAAAACTACACCCAACCACTTCTGAGTTGAGGTCGTTCTTTTTTCTGTGAAAATAGTAAATGACAGCATGGGAGAAACTTTGAGAGCTCCAACCTGACATAACTCCTTTGAATTAGATGATATGACTGCGTACTGCAAAAAAAAACATAGCAGTTGACCAGCAAAACAAATGTTGATGAGGAGTAAGCGATCGAGGTGACTTCAACAAAAATCATTGATTTTCAAGACTCTCTATGACTGGTAAGTTTTGGTTTACCCATTAACAGCTAGATCATGTGAATTTATGTACACCAACTGAAACTAAAAAAGTACGACATGATACTTTACAAATAGTTAATCCAGTGTAATTTGATAGCTCTTGCTACCTCTGTGTACCACTGTGTCTTTTTTAAGCAAACTTAATTATCATTATTCTTTATTGCTTCTAGCGCAGAATAAATATAAGTTTAGAACTAAGTTGGATACACGGAATACACTGAAACAATAGTAATTCTAATACGTACATACATGGGAATTTCAGAAGAGAAACTTTGCTAACCTTCTGATGAATAATGTAACATGAATTTGGGTGCACAATCGACTCTGTGGCAGTCTGTAAATCATTGTTTTCCTTCCTTTAAAAACCATCCTTAGAAATTGAGCTATTGCCGTAGCATTAGGTAAAATATGTGTTGGGATGTCACCCACCTTATGAATATTATTTACTGATCTATGGGGATACCATTTAGTATTTCCTCACTCAAGTTATTATAATATTGACATTTAACAAGAAAATGGACTTCTTTTTCTATCCCCCTTTCACAGTTGACATGTTCTTCCGGACGGAGGTGTTGGAGCTGTTTTATTATTATTTTTTTTAATATTATTATTATTATTATTATTATTATTATTATTATTATTATTTATTTTATTATTGAAAAATCTAAGTAGAATTTTGAAAGCTTGTATAACATCATTTGCATTTTCTAATAATAATAATAATAATAATAATAATAATATTTATTTCTTATATAGCGCATTCCATTTTTTACATTTCAATGCACTTTACAAATAATTAAAAAGTCTAAAAATAACAATACTAAAATACTTTAACATTTACTGATAAAATTAATTAATTAAAGAAAGCAGAGAAAATTTATTGATATAACTTTAAAATACTACTAAAATTAACCCAAGCTCACTCTTAATAAATGATAAACAACTAAAAGGTTTAAAGGAACACTAACCATAAAATTCTTTAAAAAGATGAGTTTTAAGACAGGCTTTAAAAGTATTATAGTCACTTTCAGCTCTGATACTAAAAGGCAATTTGTTCCACAATTTTGGAGCATAAACAGTAAAAGCCCGGTCTCCATAGAATTTGTTGCATTTTCTGTCTATTTCACAGTGATTGAGTATAAAATTGTTTTCAAAAGAGTTTCTTGTTAACCTGCGTGGTTCAGATGACTGAATAAGATGTGCAATATAACCAGGTGTGTTTTCTTTAAAAGCTCTAAAAATTATGCACAACACTTTGAATAAAATTCTTTGTTTGATTGGCAGCCAATGCAATTCCTTTAACACTGGAGTGATATGATCCAAGCTCTGGTTCCTTATCTTTTTAACTAATCTGGCCGCTGAATTTTGAATCAATTGGATTTTTTTCAATTTGCTGTCACTCACCCCAAAAAGAATACTGTTGCAATAATCTAATTTTGATGTAATAAAAGCATGAACTAATTTTGTAGTTGTTTCTATATTTAGTAAATTCCGAATCTTCCCTATTCTCCACGGTGAAAAAGATGCCGACTTACAAACATTGTCTATATGCTTGTCAAAGATCCCAGCTGAATAAAAAAACACACCTAAATTTCTAGGTGTGTTTTTCTGGCAATTTTGTCTATACTAACCCGGGTTTTTAAATGCTGACAGTTTCTTTTATAAATTGAGGCCAGCTATTTGACGGTTCCCTCGTATTATTTAAGTATATTTCTTTCACTAATATTTCGATAATCATATTGTGGATCCTCCCAGCATCCCTATTTCTGCCTTTGCAGCGACATTACATGGTCTAGAATTCCGAATTACTCCCAGTATCCCTATGTCGTGTCCGACATAGATATCTTATGATGTAACGTGGTCCAGTAGTTCTCAAGTAATGTGGCGGCCTCTTTGTATAACGCCGAGGTAAAGAAATAAATTATACAATTATAGGTAGTTAAAGTTTGCGCCATCGACCATACATGTAGATAAAAGATAAGTATATAAGCGATACCTTGAGAGGGAGAAGGGAGACATGAAGAGGGGGACAGCGAGACAGCGAAGATTGAGACTGAGAGCTACGGAGTACGGAGCAGACGAGTTAAATGTTGGATATGGATAGCTACCGAGCGTCGAAGAATAAATCGTTTAACTGGTCATTATGTAGACTTGGGTTTTCTTTGCGTGACCTTACGTGACACGAACCGTGGAATCTTTAGATTGCGTTATCCACTAAGTAAGTCTAAAAGGTAATGTCCTATCTCGAGCCCACGTTTGAATTAAGCATAGAAAATTATATAAGTTTTGGACATTCATTCCATATGTATATGAAAAGGTCCATTACACCTAGTTCTGCCTTTTCAGCGACATCACATGGTCTAGAATTCCGGCTTACTCTCAGTATCAATTTGCAAATGAACTGTATACTATTCCAAAAGGCTGTTTATAAATGGGGGAATTCATATTTTTGGAAAGGAGAGATGGATCCCAAATTTCACAATCATACATTAGAGTTGGCCTGATCAGGATATCAAAAAGCTTCACTTTTTTATTTATTTTTTTTCTGTTGATGATGGAGAAAAGGAAAGAAAATTGTTTTATAATGATAAATACTTAAAGAGTTATTTAGAAATTAGTTCATTACAGCGGAGGTAGAAGGGTCTGGCATATAGGAGGACAGCTGTGGGAGGGAGGTAGGCTGGGATCAACCTGAGGGCAGTCGAGTGGCTAGTTCAAAGTCTGAAATCACACGTTGTGTATTAAGAGCATGCAGTCTAGAACATTCTGTTATTTTGACTAGAAGTTAGTGCTTTGTGACCATGTAAAAAGAGATAAATCACCCCTTACAGTCTCATTTTTTATATTGAAGTGTGTTTTGGGCTTCTTCTCAGACATGATGAAAACAATTATCATAGGTTTTTTTTTGTTTTTTTTTTTTTTGGGGGGGGATACACTGAAGTTTCAACCTACGGTATAATCTACCAAGGTTATTCAAAATAAATTAAATAAATTAAATTCACTTGTCTATTCAAAACATTTCTTCTGTGGTGGAATTTGGCGCTCTGGCTTCCAAAATTGTAAAATTTCGCTTGCTGCTACTCTTGTGCATTCGTAATAATTGATGTTGCACATGTAGTCAAAGGTGTTGATGTACCCGAAATAAGGACAATATTTTATGTAACTTGTGGTCATCTTGAGGTAAAGCTAGTCCTTTATAGCGTCAGTCAGTTAAAGTTTACCTTTATGTTTAGTCCTCTTTATGAGACCCAGGTATTTGAGTATTTGTTGAGATCATTGTAAGATTACGAAGAGTTATCTTGGATGTCCTAATACCCCCGTCACACTTATTAGGAATCAGCAGGAATCATGAAGAATGAGTCTGAACGAAGAATTTTTAAAATTCGCACCACATTCGGGAAAAAAATTCAAATTGACCTTAATTATTGTAAGGGTACCGTTGGAATACTCAGAATGCGCTTGAATTCGCCAGGAATGATTAGTGCACTGTCGACACCCTTAGCTTCAGAGATAACTTGACACTAACCTCTTCACTATAGCCTATCTTCATCGTGTCAAGTTACCTCTGACCACATTCGATTGCCTCCGCCGCCCGCCAATCAAATTTAAAGCCCGCACTCAATGACTCATTGAACGATCTAGCCAATGAACGCGAACGAGTCAAAGCGCGCTTTGTTCAAATCCGGACCAATCAAAGATAAGGCCGAATATCAGGGACTTGCCGTAACCTGTGGGCAGCACGCAAAATACATCATCCCTCAATATAGTTAATGATGCAGGGCCTCAAACTGCTCTGATTTCAAAACCGATATACTCATATTTTGCAAAGAATCAAGAGATAACTTAACACATTATTTTACGTAGTCACTCGTAGGAGACGCCATGCTTTCTTTGTGTACGGTTATGCACTCGGAACTACTCGGATGTCTCCGCACTCGACAATAACTTTGTTGTTAGTATGGAGCTTGCGGAATCAGCCGAGGATTACCGATTGACGGTCAACCAATCAGCGTTTTCACCAAACTTTGGTGAAAATTTTGGAAACTTGGATTCGATTGGCTTATATAAACTAGGTCAAACTATTTTCGTCAGAGGTAACTTGACACGATGAATATAGGCTACAGTGAAGAGGTTAGTGTCAAGTTATCTCTGAAGCTCAGGGTGACTGTCGACTGTATTAGCTCTCAAAAGCAGTTCGAATATAGTTGGAAAACTAGGAATATTTATAATGCTGTCAGAAGGCAGTAAGAATATTTAGAATATACTTTGAACGGCGCACTAGTGTAGTTCGATTGCTGGCAAAATTAATATTTCACTCATCCGAGGCACATTCGAAACATTCTGGCGGGATTTTAAATTCCCGTCACACTAGAGACAGAATTATTAAGAATAGCGTCTGAAATACAATTCTCTGTACTGTGTATTCCAGAATATTCGAAGAGCATTCTAAAAATTCTGAGTACATTCCAAATATTTTCATCCATTCTTGTGGCCGGCTCGAATGTTTTTGTCATGTCAAAAACTTTCGAAGTGCATTCCAAGTGAAAATTATCGAATGGCATTTGTTGTGATCGGCCCGAATGTTAAAAACTTTCAAAGTGCATTCCAAGTGGAAAATTTTTGAATGACATTTGAACAGTATTCTAACTGCACTGACTGCATTCTAAATATTCTCACGGCATTCTGACAGCATTCGAAACATTCTGATCAGTTACGCGTACCATTCCAGTGGAGTTATTTATACATTCTGGGCATCGTGTTACATTTTAAACATGTTAGAAAGTTATTTTAAGTATTTTAGGTATTTCAGCTGTATTCTGTTTGAATTCTTTATATTTCAAACCATCATTGGCAGCCATACCGGCACATTTTGACTGCCTTTGAGTTCGCTTCGTATATCATTCGAGACCTACTTTAGTCTGTAGTCGGCCAGCAGTCAAACCACACTCATACGGCATTTGCATTCATTCGGAATATTCTGACTGCATTCTAACAACATTCGCAATATTCCCTCCGAATTTGCATTCTAACAACATTCGCAATATTCCCTCCGAATTTTATAATTGGTGAAATAAACTTATCCCGATTATGGTATGAATTTTTCAATTAATTCATTCTGCTTGATTGCTGCTTGATTCCTGCTGGTTCTAAATAAGTGTGGCGGGGGGCCTTAAAGGATTTGCTTCTTACCGTCAGAATGGCTTCAACGGAGCATATTCTTCAGAAAACATGCCCAACTAACGATATCTTTATCCAAATACACAAATTAAAAGCTCATTTTGTAAATTTTTGGCTTTAAAAAACGTCCTATTTGCTCGGCCTGGGAGTTAATGAGCTACGTGGTCACGTGGTCC
>NW_019775547.1:41084-75603 GCF_001039355.2 Lingula anatina | reverse complement strand
TGTAAATTTTTGGCTTTAAAAAACGTCCTATTTGCTCGGCCTGGGAGTTGATGAGCTATGTGGTCACGTGGTCCAATGACGACAATCGAGCCACTGGAGAACAGAGCGTGCTTAGCTGTCAAACTGAGCTGCATTGTCTACCTGTAAGATGACTTCTCTGGCTTCTGATAAAAGTTTATACTCATTCAAATCTCTTACCCGAGGGGTCTAAATCCTCGTGAAGCTGTGTAAAACCATTTCCCGTCTAGTCATTTCTTTAACAAGCATTTCATTATGGTTATCCCAAGTTGTATAAAACACTGCATTTGAATGAGTTAAGGGAAATGTTGATTATTGCATATGAGGTCCATGTTATTTGTGAAATTCAATTTATTTTATTAAACCGCTGACACTCCGTCTTGCATACTTTTATTAAACTGAGGTAAACAATGCCCGTTACCTTTACAAGTCCTATCTTAATCATCCATCTACCTGGAACTTCCTTTACCTCTTAATTAGAGGGTTAAATGGCATTCAATTTGTCTTGCTTGTATCGAACGCACTCTCTATCTAAGCTTTACTCCAGTTATCTCAGGTAAAAATCTACCTGTGCGTTAGTTACAAAGCGCAGCTCCCGTAGACCTGGGGGTACTAGATAAAATCTGAACACCAGGTTTATCGAGGAGCTAGAGAAAGAAAGGAAGAATTTTTCCTGCACAACTTCATAGGAATTTTAACACGGACTTGATCCAGCTTAGACCTCCAAACTAACAGGGTGACATGGGCAATTTTCACAAACAAATCATAAAACTATATTTCAGTTAACCGCCTTTAAAATAAATATACCGTTCTGGGTAAATTAAAATAGTTATTAAATCGCAAGAATATTTTTGACTTAAATGATGATTTTATTATTAATGGAAATTAAGCTACTATATGAGGTACATTTGCTGTGATTACGCTGTCCTTCATGTTTTGCGTAAGTCTACATTTTGCTGTATGTGCTTGTAATCTTTTTAAATATGTGCGTACAATTTTTGCAGGTCTGGTTACCCCCCTGTTATGTGATGAGAGTATTAATTTGGCAATTAGTTCCTTAGCTTATTTGAATAGAATTGCAGTGTAAAATTTTCAACAAGATGTTGGCGAAATAGCCCATTACTCTTTGTAGGTATTTCCCCCGTCAAAGTTTGTCTAAAATTATCTTTCAATCTTTACTCTTTCAAAGACAGTATAAAGTTACCTGACATATTTTCGTGTAAACTTAATGACAAGCCAAGTGTCTCCAGTTCATTCCGTACTCAATTTTACCCAAGCAAATTTTTTTCTTGAGTAGATCTTTATAGCACGGTGTTATAAGCTTACAAATTTGCAAAAAAAAAAAATTGCGTACTGACGCAGAATTTGCGTTTCAAGTTATAAAATAATCAATCTTTTAAATTATTTAATATTTCAGATGAAATAATCTTCAGAAACAAATCCTCAAAGCATAAACGAATTAGGATAACGAACCATTTTATTATAGCAGTTCCCATTTTTTCTTTAATATAACGCTCTTTTTCCTGTTTTTCCTCAACACGTTTTCTTCCACGGAAGCTTCAAGATACCCTGAGAGCAATTTCTTTTATTAATGTTCGCGACCGTGTTTGAACTTAATTGTTTAAGTATTGATATTTAACGTCATTTACAAATACCAATAAAATAACCCCATGAAATAAATGAGATATATTGAAAAATATGAAAGCCCACCAAGACGAGTTTCATACCTGTTATTACCTGGCTTGGGAATTGCAGCGGTGCATAATTAACAGGTTTGTTGTAAACGAGCTTTTGGTCAACTACAATGCATTTAAAATGCATCAGCAATCAGTAAGTTTGCCAACTGATGACAGTTAATCTGAAAGACTACCAGCTCTTGATATGATCTAAACCACCTGAGGTGACCATGATCTAGAGCATCGCAACTATTGTCACCGAAGTTAGTAAGTAAGTCACGGAAGACCGTCACAGACAAAGAAAGATTGTCAAAGAGAGCTGCAATTTTGGTGAATCCCACGGCAACACACCGAGGCATAACGAAAATTCCTCAACTCCGTTCAACACAACTTTCCTTAACTTCTACGTCTGTATAGTATGCACCATGCAGCTCAGTTGAGTCTCATAGACCTTTATCGTGATTGTCGTCACAGTACCACGTGACCCAGATCTGTTGCTTCATTTTTGCATATTGAGGTGAGGTTTACTAAAACGCTTTTTTTTCTACTAATAGATTGTTTTTATAATTTTTAAATGGCGGGGATCGATTAAAACATACCTCTAGTGTATAGATTGAGTGCTGTATCTTCAAAATTCGAGAAATGGATTTTTACATGAACATTGTCCTTTAATGAATGTCAGTGTTATTTAAAGCGCTTTTAAATATTCTGGGCGGTGTTAGAGTTTCATAACTATTCCTTTTCTTTCATTACGCATATACTGTATAAGCATTAATTCAAGAAGAAAACACTTGAACCAATTTATTCCAAGGAAACAAAACATAAAAATGACAAACAAAGTTTACATGGATAGAAACACCACCTTTCATCCCAGACAACAGGAAAACCCCAGTTAGACCTAATCAAGCTAATAGCGCCGTCACGGCCCGCCTTGCCAGCAACATCCGGCCCTATTGCAAGCAAAGCTGTGTGAGTTTCCTCAATCACAGGACATCCGTCCTATCTATCATCATGGTTGGTTACTCAACAGCAGAATAATAATAATAATAATAATAAATTTTTACCCAGTTCCCACAGAACACCCGTTCTGTTACCTAACCCTCCCTTGGGCAGGCATCAACATAAGAATACCTGGTCTAAAATACCAGTTCCGACACTCCAACGTGGAGCATGTTTACCCTCTACCAGGGTGGCAGATTATACATTGTATAGGGAAAATGGGAAAAACCAGAGATAGTAAAACCAGAGACAGTAAAATGACCGTCTATTTATCTAAAGACATATCTGTGAATATTCTGTGAAAAGTCATCTGTGGCCCTGGTAGAGGGTAGAGCATGGTACCCTTAAAGAAAATATCTGGTCTAACTTGCATTTATCCATGGATCTAAATTAACGAGCAGCCCTAATATCCCTAGGATTTTAGGAACTTATCAGTTCTTCACTCCTAACTCAGAGCAGGATAACCTTTAAAAAAATAAAATACTTGGTCACAAACCTCACCTCGAGGTAAACTAGCCTGTTTTCACCACGCCATATGAGCCTCCTTCCTTCATTAACCGTCACAACTTTTAATTATCATTCTCGCATAATAGAAAAGTACTTAAGTAGCCTACACCGGTCGCGTGTTTGTCTGTCTGTGTGTCCGTTTTTAATTTCTGTCTGCCTACGCACGTGCTTTTCCTCGACCGGTGCTGTCCGGTTAATTTCGTCGCCCTTTTCAATGTTACTTAAGCATTCAACTGTGCCCTTCGTTGCATACTTAACTGCCACGAAGTCGTTTTTACCTAAATCACAATATTCCGACGTTATCTCCGATCATTACTTCGTTACCTCTGATCATTATCATTATCTTGATGGCGCAAATTGCAAACACCTTATCTTACCCACTGCCTCTGTCGGCACTTGCTCAACTTCACAGGCATTTGTAATGATTAATCATTTGTTCACTTTTAAAGTTACTTTTCGTGATTTACATAATTTACCATGAAAATTAACTTCCACAATAAAGATCGCATATGTCTGATCGCACGCTATTACCGAAACAATAAACGTATACTAGTAAACGAAGACTAAATGCAAAATACCCTTTTTTTTACAAAGCAGGAATATTGTCAGTCACTAAACAATATTTACATACAAACGACGCAACAGTTATAACCCCAAAACACGATGTATTACACCAACACCGCAAAACTCGCCTTACTCATATACGCAGATCGACGATCTCTGGCCTTTGCCGAAAATGTATTAACCTGCTTGTTCCTACCACGTATCACGTGTGCGGAGTTTCTTACCGACAAAAACATTTTCCGTGCACTAATGACCTCTTGTTTCTTTTGAAAAACTAAGTAACCTGCCCATTCCTGCTTCGTACCTGTAATACGGGTCCCGACATCAAAAAGTCTGAGACTCCCGTATAAAATCGACTTAAACCACAGAGAAGCCATCAAATCTCTCTCTAACGATCATGAAAATTTAACTTTAAATAGGTAAACTAAAACTGAACTGTGACGATCTTAAAAAATAAACATTATATCGACAAATTTCTCTTATTTTGCAAAGAATTTGAAAACTTAATTCATCTTTTAAGATGAAAAGTTAAAAATTGGTACCGCGACATGAAACAAACTAAAAGGCGCTAAATACTATACATCAAAATTTACCCAGAATTTAGTTAACATCAGCTCTTATAATATAGAAATAACATTCATACTTACCACACCGGTCTGGTGATACCGCCTGACCGGCCGATCTTCGTCGTGCGAAGATGTATCTTTTCTCCTATACACCTTTCCTCCTGGCCATTTTGTGTCTATAGAGTCGGATTTTCTTTGGCGCATTTTAATGTAAACTGGCGAACGTCGAAATATGTAATGAACCATACATATGGAATGAATGTCCTAAACTTATAATTTTGTTCGCTTCATTCAAGCGTGGGCCCGAAATACGACATTACGTTTTTGACTTACTTAGTGGATAACGCAATCTAGAGATTCCACGGTTCGTGTCAGATTTACTTAGGGTCGCGCAAAGAAAACCCAAGTCCACATCATGACCAGTTAAATGGTGACAACCAAACAGCATTGGAGGGGGCAATGAAACAAATCCAAGTGCAGGACCACGGGAGCACCAATAAGATTTTTTTCAAAGAAAAAAATAAATCTTGCCAGTAAATCCTCTTAAATATTTTTGTTGTTGTTATAACACGGTAGTGTTATACAATTTGTCTCTGCCTTTAAATCACATTTTCAATCACGGAAGAGAAACCAAAATTAGAAACAAAAATCTCGGTAGAGTAATTTATTTTAGTAATTGAAGATACACCCCTTTCAGATGACAGAAAATGGAAACCTGGTGCCGACTCTAAAATTGTAGAAATACTTTGGCCTCATTATAGTCATTTCGCTCTTTTGATCTTTTCCACCAAAAGCACTCACTACACATGGGAAAATTTCAGTTGAGGCCATTCCCAGGTCCGAGCGTTATGTAACCTTCCTGCCCGGAGAACATATCCGTGTTCAGGGCTACTATGAAATGTAATATAGTCCCTGCATTTAGTTTTATCATACTTCCTATTAATCACGTATGTTACATTTAGTTCTTTTATTATTCCTATAAATTACACACATTTAGTAATAGTTATCGGGCACGCAGGACTTAGAACGATTCCCTATAAAGTGAGGGCTTCTCAGTTAGTGACACAGAGAGACCCCGGGAGGTCGTCGTGACTGTCCCTGCCTGCGTGCCAGATTGTAGCCCGTCAACAAATAAAGATCTTCATGAGATACCATTGATGTCTTCGGCGTTTTCAAGTTTGCTACCCGCTCAAAAACTACGTAACCAGCCGGGTTACATTGTTATATTTTGTTTCTTTATTTGTTTTGCAAAAATCATTCAGTATTATAATTTTCTTCGAAATTTACTAAGATTTTATATTGCAAAAATGCAGATCAACTTGCAAAATGGGCACAATTTGACAACACAAATTAAGTCCATTTCATTTTTGTTTCTCTCTCTCTCAGTAGTGTTTATGTCTTACTGGAGGTCTTCTCTAGCACTATCGTTTGTGATAAATAGGCTACATGTAGTCGCCTGTTGTCTTACAGGATGCCTGTGACAGAATTGTTGGAATATCATTTTTCTTGTTCGCGGAGACAGGACAGTGTCTGTAACCTGTAACACGACAGTCTCGTAGACAGTGTGTCCAGACCTAGCGATTTGGTTTGCGGTGTGAAAAAGAGAGTCCATTGATTAATTCACAGTCGGTGATATAGGCCTATATATATATATTTATATATATATATATATATATATATAGAGAGAGAGAGAGAGAGAGAGAGAGAGGGGGCATGTGGTGTGTGTGCGGGTAAATGGTTTGAATTTTGATGTGCTTTTAATTTAATCTTATTAAGCTAAATAATAACATTGAGTGTTTTGTTTACTCAGTTTGTTTGGACCGCTAAAGTGATCGCTAGCTACGAAAGTTAACAAGCGCAAAGTTGATCACAGTTGGCAAAGCATTGCCAAACAAGACATAGAGTTTATATTACTTTAAGGTGAAAAGAACCTCCATTCTCTCGCAGTCTGGAGACATCACAAACGATGAGAAGTCCATGCTTTATTGGTGACATCATGCCATCATCACGTATGTACCGGGTTCAGAAATGGCGTTTTGATTTCTGAGACGCGGATCAGGCTCGCTTTCATCCCCTCGGGTTGGAATGTGGTCAGCCATGTGACGTATAGTAACAACAAGACAGCTGACTCCGCAAGTGGACAAGCAAAGTTCATTTGAATACAGAGGTCCAGGGTACCCTGAAGTCCTGTCACTGAAGACCACTTAAGATACAGGCCTTGGCAGTTTTTAAAGGTAATTTCAAGCATCATCTGGGGTTACGTGACTGTTTTTTCTAAGTTCAACCATATAAATATCGTATATTTCCATGGTTCAACTAATAACCTATTTTAGAAGGTGATGTCGGTACATGTCCTACTTTCTACCGTTCCTACTTGTATAGACTGTATACAGGCCACACAACAATGTGTCTGGTTTATATTACAACGAATGCCAGTGTTATATTATGATAAACGGTACCGGTATACTATTAAGCAGTATAAAGCTTAGAAAGCACCAGTATTCATTTTAATTAGACACAGGACGCGTCATACAAGGTAAGAATACGTTATATGTCTTTGCTTTGACCGTAACACGGGAGTAACAAAGCGCATGGCTTGAACAAGGACGCGTCTGGATCCCACATGTACCCTTTGGTTGAATACAGGTGTTTATTGACGCATGACTGGGTTAAATGAGGTGATATCCTATTTGGGCTCGAGTGAAGGCCTTAATCAGATCGTTTTAGATACAGCCCAATTTAACCGAAGAATTTAGATTTTTTAAAGTTTTGTCTCAACCCTCAGACCGAACATTGTGGCGTACTAGTATCACGTCCTCGGCAATTCTGCAATACTACATATCAGTGACTAATCACTTTGCAATTTAAAACACGCGTACTTTTTCTTACTTTTTTTTTTGGAAAAAATCTCCATTTCTTTTTTAACATGGTTTATTACTTCTTTTATCAGGATCCAAAGTACACCGGAGTTTTACTCTAAGTCTGTTTATTGTGCACCGGGGTCTAAGGCACAGTTTCACATGTGGTCTGAGTCTTAATTTAGACGACTAGTCTTAAATAGTTTACTTTGCAAAGTCGATTTTAATCGAAATTAATCTTAGGGCCTTCAAGGGGGGACTTTTCACCCTGTTTAGATCATCATCATCATCAGCCCGGTCCTCCGTTTATCAAAGATTGTTGGCACACTCCATGGGAAAATAAACAATGTCATGTAATGGAGCAATGCTGTTGCATCAAATATATATAAAATAGGATGACGTAAAAACAGCTGTTGCATCAAATATAAAATAGGATGACCTAAAAACAGCGTTTCAGAGGTGAAAATTGTAATATCGATTTCAAACAGATTTCCCTCAATGCCATTTTAACAACTACATGTATAAGTTCAATCTACGAGTCGGTCCCAAATTTTTTCATGAAAGGCTTTAATTTATTTCTGATGTAATCATTAAAAGGGCGAAATAATGCCTTATTTAAGGGAAATATTTAATTAGGGGCTCATATAACTTAGATGAAAAATTTTCAGACCAGGCGATGACACCGGATTGTACTTCACACCAGGGTCGACGCCCACGCCAATTTTCATGATGATATCTTGGATAATAAGAGACATTAGTACGTCGAAAAGCGATCACTATCTCACACCACTTTAATTATTCGCACAATTGACGATAAACTTGGTCTCCCTCTGTGCATGCAGACGTCCGTGGGTTGGTGAATAACAAAACAAAAAAGGAGATTTAACCCTAAAATATATTTATTTCAGATATATATTGATAAGTATTATATGTGAAAGAAACAGAGAAAGAGAAGGGGTTGATCGATGTATTATACAGATAAAAGTTGAATAAAGGAGGGAAGTCGATAAGACATTTATCCTTAAAACTGACTGCAGTCTACTGTCCCAGACGCGATTAGTGTGTCGGTTAGGGGTGCGGTAGGTTACCTTTCCTCAATATTTTTTAGTTTCTTTGCACGATTTAAAGATCATTCGTGTCACCTTGCAATCAAAGCGAGTAGGTGGCTTGGGGACACGACCTTTTTCACCAGCTTGTGAAGGCTTGTTAGACATTTGATCTGCCTTCACTTCTTCTATAGACTTCTAGGTCATGTAAATGTTCTGCTCGTGTAATGTCGCCGTTTTTTTATATTACATTAGAACTAGGACTATTGGTTGAAACAATGTGCAATATTAAACAGGTCACCGCGTAGTTCACATGTGTTCAGGGGGGTCTCCCTGGATAAAACCCAAGCGATTTCAGTTTTGATGGGACACTTCATACGCTTGAAAGGCTATACGTGAGTTAGTTAGGGGGTGGGGTTGTTTTGTTTATAATATATCAGTGCTCTCGTGGTTAAACTGAGGAGTCTCGGTTAGCCGCAAACATACCAGTATTTTCACATGTCTATATCCATATATAAATATATATAGATATCCATGCTCTAGTATTTTATCTGATTTTTTGGTTATTTACTTTAGTGCTAGCCCAAGACAGAACAGAGAGAGAATGTGAAAATCGATAGCAATTGAAGTGCTAAAACATAGATATTCATGCTTCTGATCTGTAACAGTGGTTGGCAACTAGGTGAAGATGTTAATTGTAGGAAGGAAATTACCCAATATTCGCTGAAATTTGATGTTTTCATTCCTCAGATACGAATTACAAGCCCTAAACATGAATATGTTCTCGGGTTAGAAGGGCTACATAGCGCTTGAACCTGGGACTGACTTGAACTTGTTTATCCCAGGTGTGGTGACTATATGTTTGAAGGAAGAGACCAAAAATCGAAATATCATTAATGAAAATTATTAAACATAAACCGAAAACTTTCAAACCGTTAGCTTACGGCCAATCTGGGGGCGTCTCGATAGTCCGAAGGTTCATTGGTCCGAAGGTTCATTGGTCCGAAAAGTGGTAACATTTTCATCGATTTTTTAATCAAGGATTCATTGGTCCGAAGGTTCCCGTAGCAATAGTCCGAAGGTTCAATAGTCCGAAGGTTCAACAGTCCGAAGGTTCAATAGTCCGAAGGTTCAATAGTCCGAAGGTTCAACAGTCCGAAGGTTCAATGGTCCGAATGTGCATTGAAGGTTCATTGGTCCGAAGGTTCGATAGTCCGAAGGTGCATTGGTCCGAAGGTTCATTAGTCCGAATGTAGGCCCGCTGTATAAGTGTATAGTGAATTACATGTACAGGGGCGGATCCAAGATTATTTGAAGGGGGGTCCGCGGATGCAAAGCCCCCACCCCCCTTGGCGTAGGATCTGGGGCCCGCTAAAGGGCCCNATTTATTTATTCTGAACTGAAATTCTGCGCTATTTAGAAATTAAAATTTTTTTATTATACCAACTGTTCATGTTGCATAACTCAGATTTTGAAATATCACAATTTATTTTCCTCTGCCTATTTCATCTTTCTATCTCTCTGTCTACCTATCTATAACTCAGATTTTGAAATATCACAATTTATTTTCCTCTGCCTATTTCATCTTTCTATCTCTCTATCTACCTATCTATCTATCTATTCACTTATTGATTTTTTTCTGACCACCAACGAGACACATTTAAAACAATAAATTTAATAAAAAAAAACTTAACCCAAAGGAAAAAATGGCAAGTAATAAAAAAGGTGACTCCCTCTGTTGCTTTGAGTGCAATATGGATAGAACTGTAATCAAATCCTGGTGGACTGAACAGTTATTTCGTTTTGGTTATGAAAACATTCCCATGTGCACCTACTTATACCAGGTACTGGTCAGATTTCTAGATATCCTTTAGGTGTTTAAATGTAAGCATTTCTGATGATCATTGTTTTTAATTCAATGAGTCAAAGTTCGAAACTTTAGAAGAACGTTCTTGTTATTTGACCTTTAACAAGCTGCGTTAAAGATTGACGTAGTATATGATAAATTTAGTTATTAGCTTCACGTAAGACAACAAAAGCGACACATTAAAACATGTGCGTTCATCCGACGAAATCAGTTCCTTTCTGTCCTTTACATTTTTTTTTTTTTTTGGGGGGGGGAAGCAAATGAAAAACAATTTTGGATCAATAAGCAGTAGTATCAAATAAAGAAACAGGAATCAAAGAAAGTGACATGTATAGTTATTAATAATTTGTTTACAGCAAAGTAAACACAATAAAACGTGATTTTTTTTCAATTCACAAAGGGGACACCTACATGCCTAATGCCTTATCATTTTCTCATGCTTTCAGTTCACTCTAGTTGTGAAATTGAAGAAAGGAGACATTCTGCCTCAGTTACCTATTTCAATAAGCTCACATGAGTGCAGTATCTACAAAATAAAATCCACTTCCAATGCCATTATTATGTCTAAAAATAAATATTTTTGGTGTTATGCCAACTGTGTTACATGGTCAAATCAAACCCGAGGGACATTTCCTCGCTCCTTTTGTAAGGGATGCCTTATCCGCTATTGACATTATTTATTAGAGTACGTCCTCTGTACAAGATTAAGAGAAACTACAAAATAATGTAAGCTACAAGGAAGAAATACGTGCCGAAATGAGTGCTTCCTAGTCGCCGGTGATTTATATCAATACTTCGTTTCAGTCACAGCAGCATATTAAGTCTCCGGGTTTCCACTAAATAAAAACAAATCATATGGATTTTTTTTAAATGTGCATTTCTCATGATAAACCCAATAGCTGTTCAGTTTCACACGCGAAAGGAAACCTTTTTACCTACGCAGAAATTCGAGGTGCTGCTTCCTCCACGCCAATTAACGGCTAAAATGTGGTTCACGAACACCGTCCTTGTATAACATCGACGTGGCACTCCTTGATCTCCGGGACCTTAACACTATATCCTCACAGTCATATGGGCAGCGACCTTACATGGAACATGGACAAAATTCGTTATTATGTCCAAGACTGGAAGGAGTGTCCTTCAGCGTCCCTTATTATGTCTGGGTGGGTCTTATTTTCAATTAATCGCGGTCAAATGCACCAGCAGTGCACAAGGACTGGTTGACAACCAAGCCAAAAAAATTCTTACGCCTTTTTGAACACTATTGAATTTGATTATAAAGGCGGCGTTCCCTGCTTACAAGTAGGTTATTGCCTTTACTGCCTGGGTTTTCTCACTTTTATTTAATTTTTACTTCTATCTTTATTTATTCTTACTCTATGTTTTATTCCTCTTCTTAGCTTTTTTAATTATTTAATATGATACCGTAAGAATAATTTGTCTCTAAGTCTTGAGTTTAGTTAATTTTGGACCTAATGCACGTCAGTTTGTTCACTAACACATGATCATATTGAAGAAACATATTCGCCACTATCACACACACACGCACACACACACACACACACACACAATACACATCAATCAAAAAGACATTAAGTCCCTGTATTGCAGTATAAAGACTGATTAATTCCGTGCTGAGGGTCACGTGTTTGCGGTGGAGACGACGAATTTAATAAAGAATAGGTTTAAATGCACAATTGGAAGTCACTGGTACATGTACGTAAATATCGTGCATTGTTCGACGCGCGAAGACGCTGCTTAAACAGTGGGTGTTGTGTCCCATGTCAAATATAAAGCGTATCATTTTTTTTTTTTTTTTTTTTTTTTTTTTTGAAAAATGTGTTTGAAAAAAATATTTTTGATTATAAATATTCAGTATATTTACTTTCTAATTTTCTGTATGACTAGAGTAGGTGACATCAGCCAGTCTTTGAAAGTTGTATTAGAAAATGACATATTTGGCCTTTTTCACAAAAATTTGAAATTGCGAAAATTTACCATTTTAAAATTATTATTTATTTTTAAAGACTACCTAAATATTTACTTATGTGCTTTTGACTAAATCAAGATATGTGTTTTTATCCATGCTTGTTTTTAAGGCAAAGTTTGCATCTTGGATTGAGAAAAAAAATGCATACTTTCTTAAATGTGTTTGATAAAAAAATTATTTTTGATGATAAATATTCAAATTAAGTACTTTTTTATGTTATGTTTAACAGTATTAGGTGGCTTTGGCTAGTTGATGAAAATTGTTTTTTGAAAATATTCAAATTTGGGCATTTTAGCTAAAATTTTGGAAATCTACTGTTTTAATTTTTTTTCTAATTTTTCAAGGCCAAAAAAGCAGTTTTCATATTTGTTTAGTTTAATTAGGATATGGTATTTAACAATGTCTGAAAATGAAAAATGTTTATTTATGCACCTTTATGGTTTATAAGCTCAAAAACAGTCGAAACTGAAATCTTGCAATCTGGATTCCGCCATCTTGGGTGGAATTTTTTTAGGGCTCTTACCATGGCAACCAAGGGCGATTCAGCAATACAATATACATTTTATTATGTTGGTTTGGGGCTATAATGAACAAATACATCGATTTTCCTCAAATCCTGAGAGGGTCATGTGCCACCCTATTCTGAACCTTACAGAGACAGGTACTTAAATTACTAGTTCAACTTTTTGGTTGTAATTTAAGGAAATGGTATTATTATTATTATTATTATTATTATTATTATTATTATTATTTGATTTTCACTGTGATGATACTGATTATGATATTACCTGTCGACGCCCCTATAAAACACTACTACCAAGAAGGCCATCATTTGTTCTGTTTAGAAGCACGAACCGTGGCTAACTCCTACCCTGCATTACACTCCGGTTTCTGTTTACAGACGCATACCAGGGGAACAATGCCTGACCTGAACATTTTCTTTAGCCAGAAGAGAGACACAATGTAAAGGCCACAATGCTGCAGGTAAATAACATTTTATTAAATAGTACTGGGGTTGTTTGCGTTACCCTTGCAGCTGGTTGAACTGAAGAAATCCTCACTAGCTGCTTATAGCATAATTAAACAACTTTAATTTTTGTCTTGCTGTGAGAGGTCATACTCCAGAAGAACACAAAAAAGAAAAAAGGACCAAATAAAATTTGAATTTGGAAACTAGTATACAGAATATACAACAGGAATGCACTGGTATCACAAAAGTAGACTCATCAAATAGTTCCCGGTGTATATAATTGGGAAGATGTATATAAAGTAACTTTATTTTATCCAATATTTGGAAATAAGGATTCAAAAAGCATTGAATTTTGTGATTTGGGCAATAAAGTTTGTCAGGTTCTATTTCTATTTATTATATTTTGTTATCTTCAGGGATCAATTTGTTAATAAATCTGAATGAAATGTGGTTATTGATAAGGTACTTGTAAGTGTATTATTTTTTTTTTACTTTTCAGATATACTGTAATTATGTGTATGCCCAGGGTGGGTTTGGTGTGCCCTGTACCAGGGTCACATATTGAGTTTTCGCTAGATATTCAAAGATATGTCAGTGATTAATTCATGGCACTGCCATTTCCCCTGACAGCAATCAAGATATTAAATCATTGCTCTGACCAATTAATAAAATACTTATAATAATAATAATAATAATAATAATAATAATAATAATAATAATTTATTGAGCACTGAAATGTTTTACATTTAGAGGCTCTCTACAGGTAGCTACTATATATTATAAATATGGAAAGATAGTAATGATAGTAAGTAAATGAAAGAGAAAAAAAATTACTTATATAATGTTACACAATATACATTCTCTAAATATACAGGTGAGATGCATGAAATCATTTGTGCACTTTAGTTAATTATGTTTTTTCATCATTTTACTTATAAATTTCCCTACTGCAATTGCACTCTGTTCAGTGGGTGGGTTTAGAATGATGTCAAGCTGTTTGACCTCGTCTGTTAGACCTTGCAAGTTTACCTCTGGTATGCATTCGAACAGCAATTTCCTTTCAATTTTGTGATGGGAATTTTAGGAAAAAATGTATTTCATCTTCTACCTCATTACAATGGGGGCATTTTCGGTCTGAAAGTTGTGTTTTTGGGTTTGTATGTCGCCCTTTTTCAATTCCTAGGTCATGGTCACTAATTCGCATTTATGCCAAAAGTTTTTTGTGGGTGCGTGAAATATTCATTTTTAAGTATGGTTCGGGTTTATATTGATGTTTAATTTCCCTGTATGTCCTCAGCTTATTATTTTCCTCTCTGTGTAACTCTTCCCAAAAATCTGATTTTATTTTGACGGTTATGTCACTTTCTAGATTTTGGTTATTGTGAATTTTATTGACAGTTAGGGTTGAATTTGAGTGATTTAGTCCCCAACATGTAGCCAAGTTTGACATTGCCCAAAACCAGTTTCATTCCCTTTTTGCTTGTTCTTTATTGTACGCTTGCTTGACAATTCTTTGCTCTGGAAGGTTATTCAGCCTTTCACTGTATCTTGATACTAATTTGACAATGTCCAAGTATAATGGGAGGCGCCCAAGTTCTGCACGACAGGCAGTATTGCTAGCTGACCTTCTCACACCAAGTACCCATTTACACACCTTTAAGTGTATTTGTTCAAAGGGCATTTTGTTTATTTTATTTAATGATATTTTTTCTCTGTGAAGATTTATGGATAGATTGTTACTTCACTGTGAGGCTTAATGAGGAATCCAATGTACTATTTGAACCGTAAAAGATACTTCTTTTCACCTCAAATTGATATGAATTTTTTCGTTATTCATTGAAAGAAAACGCCTCGGTTATGCTTATTTTTGAATGAAATATTTTACTACATAAAATAATAATGAAAAATCAAACCTTCAAGTAATTAAATTATTTCATATTACGACTTAAGTCTGGCAATGTTTATACAATACTAATACGATAAATAAGCTAACCATAGTAAATTATCAAAGAGCGCTGAAGTTAGTGTCTATAGTTTCTAGTTTCCAGTGCCGTTTTTCAAAAAACGAACCTGGCAACCAGAAACTAGTGTCGTTTTTAAAAAACGATTCTGAGAAGCCAGAATCATTTTTGCAGAGAGAAACAGGGGTGGACAGAGGGAGAGACAACCAGCGGTGTGCGTGTACCGCAATTAGGTAACTCTCACTTTGAAAGCCGGGCAGGGTTTTACTGTGTCTCGTCGACGTGCGCTGAGACCGAGATGGTCGCCGATTATTGCTTACGGCGTACAGGTAACCTTCATCTCGGAAGCTTGCCAGGTTGTTTACGATGTAACGGTCTTTCCTCGCTATGCTGGGATGTCGATTTGAACGCCTCTACCAGTCGCAGGCAGCCTGCGCAGCGGAAGCAGGGAATGGGGCTAAAGTGGACCTGGGGGTGGGGTTGGGAGAATAAGGGTGAGGGTGAAGAGGGGGAAAGGGCCCCCGGGGCCTCCCTTCGTAGTTAGAAGTATTATTTTTGATTTTATTGAATTTTTGGAAGACGATTCTGGCAACCAGAAACCAGTGTCGTTTTTTGAAAAACGATTCTGGCAACCAGAAACTAGAGTCGTTTTTAAAAAACGATTCTGAGAAGCCAGAATCATTTTTTTCAGAGAGAAACGGGGTGGGCAGCGGGAGAGACAACCAGTGGTGTGCGTGTACCACAACTAGGTAACTCTCACTTTGAAAGCCAGGCATGGTGTTACGGTCTCTCTTTGCCGTGCGCTGAGAGCTAGCCGGTCGTTGATCATTGCCTACGGTGTACAGGTAGCCTTCACCGAGGAAACTGTGTTGAATAAAACGGTCTCTCTCGGCCGCGTGGGTAGGCCTAGACGGCCGCTGATCCGCATCAGTGGCACACAGCAGCTTTCACCGCAGATGCAGGGCAGGATATTCAGATAGTTTCAGTTATTTCTCGCCGTGCGCTGAAGACTAGATGACGGCCTTTACGAGGCACAGGCCGCCTTTACAGCGAAAGCCGTGAATGGTGTTTAGGTGGGGTTGGAGTGGGCGGAAGAGAGTGAGGAGGGGGAAGTGCCCCAGGGTCTTCCTTTGTAGTTTGAGGTATAATACTTAATTTTATTGGAAAAAAGATTCTGGCTTCTCAAAAAAAGTTTTTTAAAAACGACACCAGTATCTGCTTGCCAGAATTGTTTTTAAAAAAAAAGACACTTATTTCATTGACGGCTACCATCTCGGTCTCTGCGCACGTCGAGGAGAGACTGTAAGACCCTGCTCGGCTTTCACAGTGAGGGTTACTTAGTCACGGTATACGCTCACCGCTGCTTGCTTCTCCCTCCGACCACCCTTGTTTCTCTCAGCAAATACGATTCTGGCTTCTCAGAATCGTTTTTGAAAAACGACACTAGTTTCTGGTTGCCAGAATCGTTTTCCAATCCGCTATGCAGGGAATAAGATAAAACAGAATATTTAAGACTCAATATCATGATCACTAGGATATTATCTCCAGTGTAATTTATACTGAAAAGAGGAATTTCTTTAGCGTTTTATAATGCTTTTCACTACTTGTTCCATTTGTGGCAACCATTTAAAATTAAAGCTACCAGACAGTCAACATACCAGTATCTTTATGTTATTAGGGAACAGTAGAAAAATTAGCACTCAGCCCAGTGCAGGTACACAGTCGACATTCCAGTATATTTGTGTGCTATAAAAGAACAGTAAAGTAACCAACACTCAGCCCAGTGCAGGGAGATACCCCACATAACATAACCCCTGTGGACCAGAAGAGAACAAGTAGAGGAATCAGTACTCATCCAAATGCAGGGAGGCAGTCGACCGGTACATTTATGTGTTATCAACAACACTTAACATACCATGACTTTGTAAACTCTGCTTTAGCAAGCACATTTTATTGTTGCTGCCTGCCATAACGCTGTAAAAATGTATTTAATGGGAATGTGTAGTGCTTGGTAATCAGTGATGCAAAAACTACTATAACTATGATGTATTTACCAAAAAGCAGTCCCAGAACAGGCAGTGAAGTCTTTGAGGATTTTCCTATAAGTTAGAAAATGGGTTCAATTTTAAGCCAAATACGTAATTTATTATGTTGCCAAAAGGGTGGAGACAAGGAAGCCCTAGATATTCTAATTAAAATGGATGAAGATCCCAGTTACCAAGGACCAGGCACGGAACAGGTAGAAACATGGACAGACTTGCACCTGAGTAGACCAGGCTGTAGTCTTCCGGATAGCATACTTCGATGTTTGAGTCTTACGACACTTGATATATCTAACAATAGCCGAATAGAGGAAGAAAAAATCATCACAATTTTCAGACTGGAGGCACTCGAAGAGTTAAACATGTCATATTGCAATATTGCTTCGTTTCCCGTGGAAATAACAGTGCCAAAACATCTGAGAAAACTTACCTTATCAGGAAACCAGCTGACAGAGGTACCACTGCTGTTATGTAGAATCCAGAATCTGCAGGAGCTCGTTCTGAAGAACAACAAAATAAAGACCATCAGGCCAAATGTAAACCAATTATGTAACTTGAAGAGATTCGACATCTCTTGGAATCCTTTAGAAGAATTCCCACTTACAGTAGTGCGTATTAAAACACTGAAAAGCCTCCACTTGTCGAATGCAAATATTACAACAATTCCGCAACAGATAAAACAGCTCAACAATCTAAATTACATAGACCTGTCTTATAACAAATTACAGGAATTCCCACTGTCACTTTTAGAGCTGGGAACACTCGAGACAATGAATCTCTCTAAAGCCAATGTAACCACAGTGCCGGCTCAGTTAACACAACTTAAGAATCTGAAGAAATTGAACCTGTCTTTGAACAAGTTGAAAGAATTTCCAATGTCAGTGTGTAAGCTTGTGAAACTGGAGACCCTTGCCCTCTCAATAACCAACACCACTACAGTGCCCCCTCAGATAACACAACTCAAGAATCTGAAGGAATTGATCATTTCCTCGAACAAGTTGGGAGAATTTCCAGAGTCAGTGTGTAAGCTTGTGACACTGGAGACCCTTGACCTCTCTCAAACAACCATCACTACAGTGCCACCTCAAATAACACAACTTAAGAATCTGAAGGAATTGAACATTTCCTCGAACCAGTTGGAAGAATTTCCAATGTCAGTGTGTGAGCTGATGACACTGGAGACCCTTGACCTCTCTCAAACAACCATCACTACAGTGCCACCTCAGATAACACAACTTAAGAATCTGAAGGAATTGAACCTGTCTTGTAACCAGTTGAAAGAATTTCCAATGTCAGTGTGTAACCTGGTGACACTGGAGACCCTTAACCTCAATAACAACAGCATCACTACTATGACACCTCAGATAACACAATTAAAGAATCTGGAGAATTTGTACCTGGCTTGGAACCAATTGAAAGAATTACCAGTGTCAGTGTGTAAGCTGGTGACACTGGAGAACCTTGACCTCGGGCACAACAGCATAAATAGAGTACCTCTTCAGGCAAGACAACTTAAGAATCTGAAAGAATTGAACCTGTCTTGGAACGAGTTGAAAGAGTTTCCAGTGTCAGTGTGTAAGCTGGTGACACTGGAGAACCTTGACCTCGGGCACAACAGCATAAATAATGTACCTCTTCAGGCAAGACAACTTAAAAATTTGAAGGAATTGAACCTGTCTTGTAACGAGTTGAAAGAGTTTCCAATGTCAGTGTGTAAGCTTGTTACACTGGAGACCCTTCACCTCTCTCAAACAAACATCACTGCAGTGCCACCTCAGATAACAAAACTTAAGAATCTGATGATATTGGATCTGGCTTGGAACCAGTTGAAAGAATTTCCAGTGTCAGTGTGCAAGCTGTTGACACTGGAGACACTTTTTCTCAATAACAACAGCATCACTACAGTGCCACCTCAGATAACACAACTTAAGAATCTGAAGCAATTGATCCTGGCTTTTAACCAGTTGAAAGAATTTCCAGTGTCGGTGTGTAAGCTGTTGACACTGGAAACCCTTTTCATTGCGAAAAACAACATCCCTTCGGTGCCACCTCAGATAACACAACTAACGAATCTGAAAGAATTGAACCTGTCTGGGAACCAGTTGAAAACATTTCCAATGTCATTGTGTAAGCTGGTGACACTGGAGACCCTTGACCTTAGTGACCACAGCATCGCTATAGTGCCACCTCAGATATCACAACTCAAGAATCTGAAGAAATTGAACCTGAATTTGAACAAGTTGAAAGCATTTCCAATGTCAGTGTGTGAGCTGGTGACACGGGAGACCCCTGACCACAGTGACAACAGCATCACTACAGTGTCACCTCAGATACCACAACTTAAGAGTCTGAAGGAATTGAACCTGTCTCAGAACGAGTTGGAACAGTTTCCAATGTCAGTGTGTGAGCTGGTGACAGTGGAGACCCTTGACCTCAGTCACAACAACATCACTACAGTGCCACCTCAGATAACACAACTTAAGAATCTGAAGGAATTGATCCTGGCTTGGAACCAGTTGAAAGAATTCCCAATGTTAGCAAGTAGGCTGGGGACATCGGAGACCTTTGACCCTTCGGCAACCAACATCACTACAGTGCCACCTCAGATAACACAACTTAATAATCTGAAGGAATTGAACCTGTATGGGAACTGGTTGAAAGAATTTCCAATGTCAGTGTGTGAGCTGGTGACACTGGAGACCCTAAACCTTTCTCAAACAAACGTCACTACAGTGCCACCTCAGATAACAAAACTTAAAAATCTGAAGGAATTGAACCTGTGCTGGAACCAGTTGGAAGAATTTCCAATGTCAGTGTGTGAGCTGATGACACTGGAGACCCTTAACCTTTCTCACACAAACGTCACTACAGTGCCACCTCAGATTATACAACTTACGAATCTGAAGCGAATGAACCTGTCTCAGAACAAGTTGGAACAGTTTCCAATGTCATTGTGTAAGCTAGTGACACTGGAGACCCTTGACCTTTGGGATACCAGCATCACTACAGTGCCACCTCAGATAACACAACTTGAGAATCTAAAGGAGTTGAACCTGTCTTGGAACCGCTTGAAAAAAATGCCAATGTTAGTGTGTGAACTGGTGACACTGCAGACCCTTGACTTCAGGAACACCAGCATCACTACAGTGCCACCTCAGATAGCACAACTAAAGAATCTGAAGGAGTTGAACCTGTCTTTAAACCCGTTGAAAGATTTTCCAATATCAGCGTGTGAGCTGGTGCCACTGGAGACCCTTGACCTCTCTCAAACAAACATCTCTACAGTGCCACCTCAGATAACACAACTTAAGAATCTGAATGAATTGGACCTGTCTGGGAACCAGTTGGAAGAATTTCCAATGTCAGTGTGTGAGCTGTTGACACTGGATACCCTTGACCTCAGTGACAACAGCATCACTACAGTGCCACCTCAGATAACACAACTTAAGAGGCTCGCGGTATTGAAACTGTACGGAAACCAGTTGAAAGAATTCTCACCGGCATTGTGTGAGCTTTTGACACTGGAGATCCTCAACCTTGACAATAATAGAATCAGCCAAGTCCCACCAGAGATTAAACAACTACAAGGGCTCCGATGTTTTTTTTTGTGTCACAATGAATTGGATCACTTGCCCTCTGATGTACGTTTCCTGTCTAAACTCAAGAGATTTGACTTGACAGGAAACAAACTAAAAGAGCCACCACAAGAAGTAGCAGACAGAGGAGGGGCAGCAGCTGTCACGAGGTATTTTGATGATTTAGTAAAATCCAAGGCAACATCATCGTTTAGACTACAGGTACAAGTTGTTGGTGAGACATGTGCAGGGAAGACGAGTTTGGTAAAAACTCTGACATCTGGTAGGCCTTTCTTGACGACAGAGGCGGACAGAACCCACGTCATGGAACAGATCACGTGGTCACCAAAGGAAGATGTTTTTCTTAATATCAATGATTTTGGGGGCCATGAAGTCTATAAAGTCGCACATAACTTCTTCGTCACCAAAGAAGCAATTATACTGATAGTGTTCAATCTTCAGGATGTATCTTTGAAATATCAAGAAGCGGTGGGAACCTGGATAGATAACGTTTACAGCAGAGCGCCGGATTCAGCTATACTACTTATAGCTACACATGCTGATCGCCTGAGCAGTGAAAAAGTACACACAAGCACTAGGGAGCTTTTATGTACCCTAAGGTCCCACTTAAGAAATATGGCATCCGACTTTAGAACAAGGTTTGAGAAATTAGAAAAAAGAAGCAAGGGCAAAGAATCGGGTGAATTGGCAAACATAGAAAAGATGTTGCAAATTAAGCGCCTAATTCAGTCACCACCACGTGTTGAAGAACGTGTATTTGTCATCAGTTCGAAAAATGGCAATGGGATAGATGAGCTTGAAGAAGCGCTAATAAGAAAAGCAAGGGAAATGGGTTATATATTACCAGAATCTTGGCTGCAGAAAGTTGAGGTCATCGAAACAGCAAAGCGCAATAAAGAAGATCCTTACCTTACATTGGAGTACCTTGCCGAAATGGCGGAGATGACACCATCACAAATGCAGGGAGATGATGATGCTCAAAGAATTGAAGACGTGCTGAGTTTCATGCATGCCACCGGTGCTGTCCTTTGGTTCAGAGATAAGCCATTGTTGAAGACCTTCATATTCCACAGACAAGATGTTTTCATTGATATCTTGAAGGCAGTCCTTCGTCATGATATTGATTCCATACTTAAATATGATACCGACCCTTTCAACAAGGAGTTCAGCAAGGCAAAATTCGAAACTGCCAGGAGAGATGTGCTGCGAAGAGGCATCATCAGTAGAACTATGTTGGAATGTTTGTGGCGGAGATACAACTTTGGAAAACAGGGCCTTGACACCATGTTACAGTTGTTTGAAAAGTTCGAGGTTTGTTACGTTGTGAAAGATGCTGATGAAGATAGGTACCATTTTCCATGGCTTTTGAAAGAAGATCGACCTGAAGGGATTTCTTCTAGTTGGCCCATTGTTCCATCCAGAGATGAGTCGCAGATTTCCACAGAGGTTCATTTTCCAGTCACCTGTCCCACTGGACTCTATGAAATGGCGGCAGTGCATCTCCATGACCACTTGGGGCAATTCAAGGCATCGCGACGAGACTGGAAAGATGGTTTCTATGCAAAGCTTGACAACCAATGCCAAATTTCTTTTGAAAGAGAAGTTCCTGGTGCGTCTCCCAATGGAATTATTCGACTTTCCATACGTGGCAATGATCCCATTCAAGTGAAAAAGTACAGCCTGAGGATTTTTCAGGATCTTCTATCTCTGACAGAAAAAGAATGTCCCGGATCCCCTCTGGATGAATTCCTGGTTTGTCCACACTGTGTGCACGAAGAGAACAATCCAACGACGCTGTTTGACACCCCTTTCATTCTCCTGAGCGTTCCCATGGAAGCAGCAGTTCCTTACCACCCGTGCCCGGAGGAAGAACCAGAGTTTATGGCTTCTGCAGACTTCTACTATCCGGTGACTGCCGGTAAATATGACATGTTACTATTCTGTGTGGCTATGTTTATTTCGGTACCATTGTGATGGCTTTTGTATTATCTGATGCCAAAAACATATGAAATATATATATATATATACCAGTATGCTTGCACTCCAATATTTCATGTATTTAACACACCAACTTTTACATGGAGCTAATTTTTATCGTTTGGCTTGAATATAAAATATAAATATGATAATAGGCTTAACTATGCATTTTTTCTGTTTTGAAGGAGAAATGACAGATTTACACTGCATGTCCTTAGAAAAACATGCACCCCTTATTCTGAAGAACATCCGTAGGTTTGGCTGCCTTCATAAGATACTCAGTCGACTCCATAAAGCTGGAATTTTTACAGAAGAAGAAATCACAGCAATCAAGGAACCAGAACAAGGGAACAGACTTCAGAGTTACCTGAAAGGAAAAAACGATTTTGCTTTCTACCAGTTCTGTGGTGCTCTACATGACAACGGGCATGCGCAGACAGCTCGGCTTCTGAGGCAAGTCCGCAGTATGAACTTCATCAAGCTTTTAAATTGATTTACAGTTTGCAAAATGTTACTGGTGTTTACTGACACCCGCTGCATTTGTATCATTAACATTTGACTGCATAATTTCTGTTTGTGACATATAGCTGTAAACCGGGTGTTAATAATCTTTAATTTCAATTAGGTTGCCCGACTTGGCCATGGAGCTTCCAGAAGATGCACTCAGTGAGATATTGCAGAGACTTGTGGAGAAAAGTGTGATAACACAACAGGATATGGAAGTCGTGTGGAGGGAACCGCCGACGAAGAGGCTGAAAGTATGGACACTGCTGAGAAAATTAAGGGAGGGCAAGCGCAACTACGAGGCAGAACGTGCCTTCAAGGAATTCAGGGACGCCATATATGACGAGAGAAGCAAATGGAAGTAATTATATAAGGTATGCAGGCACTTGAACATGTAAAGTTAAGCATTTATCTCAATATAGATATCTCACAAACGATGACCATGTCACCCATGAGCAACTACCGCGTATATATTGTGCAGTGTCATACATGAATACATTGTACAATGTCATACATGTATATAATGTACGATGTCACACCTGCATATATTGTGCAATGCCTTAACTGTATATTTGTACGCTGCCATACCTGTATATATTGCGCAATACTTTACCTGTAAATATTATTGCACTATGCTGCAGTATATGGAGACGACTTTTTTGCTATATAAAGGTTTTCCCGAAGAATGTAATGATCACATATGCATACAACTTTTATTATACCAGTATACATGTGTAAGATATTGTATCATATTGTATCTAAGTATATTGTATTTTATCCTGTTTCCTAGGTGTGCTGCGGTCTTCGCCACAGCCTTCCACCTGCCGTGAAGGGGATGAACACTTCACATTATATCTGTAGAATTGATGCTACATGTAGACTGAAGTTCACTGTATATTATATGTATACATCTATAGACATAACAGAATTGATACTACAGGTAGACTGAAGTTTACTGTATATAATATGTATATATCCGTAGACATAACAGAAATGAGACTGAAGTTCACTGTATATTATATGTATATATCTATAGACATAGCAGAATTGATACTACAAGTGGACTGATGATTTCTATATATAATATGTATAGATCTATAGATCTGTAGATATACAGAATCGATGCTACAGGTAGACTGAAGTTCACTGTATATAATATCCGTAGACATAACAGAATTGATGCTACAAGAAGAATACAGTCTACTATTTATAATATGTATATAGCTGTTGATTTCAAAACAGAAATGATACTGCAGGTAGCCAGAAGTTTACTGTATATAATATATCTGTATACAACAAAATTGCATTTTTGTTAGCAGATAAGAAGCAAATGAAACAAACCGATATAATGATAATATCATTTGCCTTTGCTGATTCAAACACTAAATTATCCAACTTGCAGTATCAGAGTTATTTAGATATAAATACTTAAAAGGCCGCTTAAATGTGAATATTCGAAAGTTCAGCTTGACTGATTCTCCACTTTTGACTTGGGATTGTACACATGCTCTGAACTGTATACATCGAAAACATTTATTATCTCAGGGATCAAAATAGCCAGATTTTATGTGGTGTCATTTAAAATCCGTGATGACTCTCTTTCAGCAAATGGTAAAAGGGGGTAATTTTATCAACTGTATTTGCAATTTAAACAGATTGGGCTCCAATCACTAGTTTTTCTGCTTAATTAATGTTAGCAAACAGTTTATTGAAGAAAATAGTGAAGTAAATCAAATTCACATCACCTTAGTTAAATTTGTCATTCTAGCCGAGCGAGTGATATTTGTGTTAAATACTGTAAGTTTTTTTTTTCTTTAAGTCAAATAGCCATGTAGACATTGGTATGGACATGCGGTATTTATGTAGCATTGTCTTATGCTGTTTTTAAAACCTGTAAACTTCTTTTTCTAACCTCACATGCTCCATGCATTTAAAGGTTTTTTATGTGTTTGACATATTCATTTAGTATACGCCATACCTTTTCATGTTATTAGGTTTCACTCACGCCGTTTACATTAGATTGTAGGCGACAATTTAAAAAACGGACTTAAGTCAAAATTTTAAATTAAAAAAAAAAGTTTGGTCCAGATTGGCACCGCATTAAGTGGAGGAGATCCTGTTTAAACCTTGCAAGGATAGCTGCTTTATTAATATTTGCATTTAGGTAGTAGAGACTGGATTCAAAGGGGGTTGGTCCAGGATGGGGGGAATCAAGTTTTCCATGATAACCCTTCAAAGAGAGACTTAAAAAAATGCTCTCATTAAAAGTTTCGGTATCATTTAATATTGTCCGAGGTATTTCAAGGCGCAGACAAGGCACACTGTAGAAATTGATAGAACCCTCCCCCTCCCCCCCAATTCGCCTCAGCCGACTACTGAAGTTACATGTATCTTATCTGTTCTGAGACATGCAGTGTGTATTAGACATGCAGTGCGTATTAAACCCTGTTCCTCGTTGTTGGAGTGTAAATAGCGGAATGCATTTTAAGTGAGAACCAGTAACTAGTGGACTGAGTAATGCACATATACATTTTATCAATAGCTAAATTACCGCATGAAGTATAAGAATGTAAGTTCAAGTGTACCTACACAAGTAGTGACAATTTATTTGAAGTATGCGAGCAATATAACGATTGAAAGATACATGAGTTAATTTTGAGCTGAAATCTTTAGAGACGACTGTTTAGTTATTTGTTGCATATTATTCTTTGTAATCAGTATCACAACACTGTTATAAACGATTAGATATATAATATACTACATGTATATAATAGGCTTACGTTTTGAATGTACATAGCTGTATCATCTGACTATGACAGTGGTGGTACTATATCATCCCCAGAAATGCACTGCATGACGTCACGCTTAGCCCACTGCGCATGCGTGCACTTTTAATGAGTTGCTAGATTGCCATAGGGAAATGAATGGGTTCGCGATTCGTGGGTAATTCTTGATAATTGACAAACTAACGGCCTGATGCCGATAGACAGCAACGATGTGCTATACTTCAAGCAACTCCTGACCAAATATCGCTAGGGTTTTTAAACAAATTCTGTTGTACACATGTACTAAGAAGTTTGCCGTGTATTGCCTAGCCTACCCTCAGCAAAACGCACATATTTTCAGAAATAGTGATTTTAGACGGTAGATTCACTCAGAAACCAAGGCAAACTAATTCGTTGCCGATTGCACCAGCAGATAGCAGCACCATACAGAGTCTGATTAAAAAACTTTCATGGCAATTGAAGAACTTTTACCACTGTACAATGGAGTCCAAAAAAGCACTTGGCACAAATGTGAAACTGCCCAGTGCAAGGCCAAGAATTCAATCAGTATTTTCAATTATATTATCAGATTCTACATAAATTGACTGACAATATCACTACTCAGTATTTAACTAATCTCTTAATCCAAAATTCCTATCATCATTTAATAATAATGCAAAATTCTTCTTTCAGATTGCTATTTATTTTAAATTTTAATGCTGCAACTGTTCCAAAATAATCTTGTAGTAAAGGAAAAATGCAAATAAGAAGTGGAAGACCAATTTTACCCACATTATTCAATTATTTGAATATAAAAAGAATAAGATCACGATTTTACAAATTAAAATAATCTTTCATTAACTCTTTCATGAATAACATATTAAACAAAATTAAAGTTATAAATTAGCGGTAATGGCTTATTCTGGAATATATGACCTCTGCACATCATCAGTACTGTAGTACCTGACTTGGTACAGTATAGTTACTACTTGGATACAGAGTTAGATTTAATAATGTAACAATAAGAACAATATATATTACAATAAACTCCTCTACACATGTCAGACGCTTGTTACCATGAACTAACACTACTTGACAATGGGCTGAGCACTTATCACAGAGTCTGTGTGCGATGCCATTGTTGTGCTGTGATTGGCAAGTTGAGTCACGTGAAGCCCTACTGTAGCGCCTTCGCGTATCGCGTGAATGCTGCGCATTTCTGGCCATGACATTGTATAACGAGTTTGAACATATAGGCCCTACATGTAGGCCTACGTTATATTATCGACTGAACACATTGTGACGCAGTAGTTAAAATCGTGCCACATAAAGTGCCCTCTTGCATGCTGACTTTGTAAACAGAGCATCGACTTGTAAAACTGATATTCACATGTATTATCAGCCGGAAAACAACCACATGTATAATTTGGAAAGTACATAGTCACATTTTCCTGGTTTCCGTGCACACTGTTACGGCCTATTTATATACATGTATATGTTTTTATTATATATTATATATTTATTATATTGATACACAATAAGATGTTAATGTACATGTTCAGTTGTGCATAGTGGCATATTATTTTGACAAAATTGTTATATTAGAAATTGAAACACAATTAGATATATTTATAAATTCGTATGTGCATTTTATTCTGACTTTCAGAGCATGAAAATAAGTAGTAGGCTTAATTATAAATTTACATATACGATCTTTTATCAGTCTAGAAATAGAAAAAGTGCCGCACTTCTAAGTCAAGCGAGATGTGTGATAGAAGTGGGTAGTTTCGTTTTTTTTTTAAATAAAATGGCTGGGGTTATTATTATAAACGAATTATATCATTGGTCATTGAAAATATGATTTTGGGGATTAAAGTGAATTTTATTTTATATATTCGCCATTGAAAGTATTTTAAATGATTTGGATAAGCTGTTTCTTATTTTAGTCATATCAACTGTCCTTGTTAATAAAGGATTTATTATATTGTATACAATTCTATGTTTTTGCTTTTCTCTTTTTTGCATGTCTGAAACCTTTCATGTAATTTCGATGTGACAAGCTCAACTGAAATTTAAGCGAAAAGGCTGATGGAAAAGTTTTATAATCGGGCTGTTTATCTACATTTACCATAGCAAGCTTTAATGAAGCTGCTGATAATACTTGAGTCCAAAATTGGATATATTTTACCGACGAAGCGCTCAGATCACATTATCAATTAATTAGATGTTTGTGAAGTTGACCTATTTCACTGCTCTGGGGGCTGCAATGGAGATTAAAACTAGTCCTACGTTAAATACACAATTAACACATTTTAACATGTTTTAAATAGTTAAAGAACAGAAGGTCATGGAAAACAAATATTATAGCGCTCGTGGTCCACACTTTCCCTGTACACCTTTGCATTGGAAAACTGAGACCACAAACACTAGTACTGCGAGAGCTATAGTTTGTTTTAAAAAAATTCGAAAAAGAAAACATTATTCGTTGCTTTTAAGGACGTCAACTACATGTTCAGCGACAAATATACCTCCGGCGGTTGAGAATACAGACCGTGATGAAACGGTCGAGAACATGTCTTGAGCGCATGACTGAAGTCCATTGTTGTCACAACCAAGTTAAGCAGGGTCTTACTGAGCCAAGGTGCGACCCGCCAGTCACGTTGAGTTACGTTTAGAAAGGTTGTACGTCAGCCCGCCACAGATACGCTATAGTACATGTATACATGTAAGTTCAATACGTACATTCAGCACTGCATTTAAATTATACTGCTGTAATTTTTTAATTTACCCTCATGAAGGACAATGTTGCATACTTTGTTAAAAATCGTAAAGTTGAGTAGATTGTGTTAGTGCTGATGCCGGGGTAGATTGTGACTTGTACATGCCATCTGCTGCAATGTGCAAAGACGAGAGACTCAGGAAAACGAAAGCCCCAAAAAGCACGTGAGAACGTGAAGAACTTTGAAAACTGATAAATTCAACAAGTTTGACTACTTTTTTATTCTGAGGCAATACCCTCAAGGCTCGATGAAAGAAAAAGATAATTAAGAGTCTTCTTTCAAAACGTTCGATGGTAATTCGTACAAGGTTTCACGATTTCAGGACGTCGTTCAAAGCCAGACCCTCGTGAAGAAATAGGATTTTAAAGACTGGCTGGTCAGAAAGAAAATGGTGCAGTTTTTTTTTCTCAATGCGCGCGAAAGTGACAGTGGTGACCGACAAGATGATAGTGGTCACCGACTTTAAATATGACGTCATCTGGATTTCAGCAAAATATATATTGGGATGAAAAATGTTGGCAACCTGCCAAAATGCCACTGTGTTTGCAGTCGTGTTTTGCTTGGCATAGTCAATAAAACAGTATACACTGATGCTCATAAGTTAAGCAACACCCCGATTTTTTCAAAAGTTTCTTCTATCATGATCATTATTTCATTTGTTGGTGGGATAATGCATATTTCTTTCATATTTTATAAATAACTTATTCAAGTTGAATATTTCGGTTAAAGAAGTACACCACATAGCTTATTGTAATAATCAAAATAACTTAATTAACCAAACGGTACTAAAATACGCCAAACCATGTGTCAAAAAAGTATGCTCACACAGCAAACAGTACGTGCTGATTAAAACAGCTTATTATGAAAAAATAAAGTTCGATCATCTAAGAATTGGTTTTAATAAAAGAAGACTGTAGATAATAGACGATTAATCGTCTATTATGCAATAAATATCGGGTGTGCCTTCCCTTGTTTTGAACAATAGCTTCACATTGTCTCATGCATTTTGCCACCAAATTCTGCCAATCTTGCTTTGGGAGCAGGTTCCATTCTTCATTTACTGCCTGCTGGAGCTCTCTAATGTTTCTAACTGAAGGTTGCCTCTCATTTACTGCCCTGTCAATCATATCCTAAGCATGTTCGATTACATTGAGAATTGGTAAATATGCAGGTCAATCCAAATGCTGGATATCGTGCTGTAGTTGCGCGTCTTGCACGGACCATGCTTTCTGGATGGGCGCATTGTCCTGCACCAAAATGATTTTTCTTCCTGGATTTGCTTGAATGTGTGATTGTATGCTCCCCAATGGTGTTTCGTCTCTGTATTGTTGACCAGGGTACTTCCTTTGAATGACGTACGTGGCAATGTTTCATCATATTAGAAACCCCACCATACTATGACGGACACTCCACCACCCTGAACACGCAGAAGAACTCAATCATCCTGAAACGCTTGTTTTGGACGTCTCCAGACGCCTAGCCGACCATCTGCATACATCAAAGTGAATCATGGTCTCCTCAGTCCACAGGACCTTTCGCCCAGTCCTGAGAGTCCATCTTTCTCCGTATCTGGCTCATGTCAATCTCATTTGCTTGTGTCTGTTGGTCAACTGTGACTTTTGACGAGGTCTTTTAGATGGAAGTTCAGCTTCTAAAAGATGCCTGTTGACTGTTTACCTTCTGATTCGAGCCCTTCCTAATCCAAGCCAGATGTTCCTCGGTTGTTTGGCTGATATGAACTGGTCCTGGTGGCATAATCGAACCAGATATCTTCATCTTTTGCGTCGGTTTAATACTGGTCTACCAGAAAGAGGCTTGTCCAATACATGATGAGTTTGGCGCCATTTTGCTACCAGCTTGGACACTTCACTTGGTGCTACTCTTTGTTGCCTTGCAATCTGTCTCTTTGGCACCCCAGCACGATGGCTTCCCATTATTTGCCATCTGATTACCTCGTTGAGTCCTCTTCTAACCATTGGTTGGTCCAAAATAACAAATTGTGCCCATGAAACTAGCCTAACTGGAAGCTCCTCATGGCATGGCCAAACTGTGTTTTTCGCAAGTGGCACCCCCATTGCATATTCTATCGTGTCCAACAGTAAATAGTACTCTAATGTCACGGTCAGCTACTGTACTAATTTTGCCTCAATAAAAATTTTGGTTGTTGAGAAATTTGAGAAATAAGAAAGTGTTGCTTAACTTATGAGCATCAGTGTATTTATCTAGAACAAAAGTGAAATTCAAAAATAATTAAACGGGTCGATAAATGGTGTAACCTTCATCAACAGGGTCCATAATTCAGAAACGGGGGTGCAGAATCAGGTTGTGAGGAACGCTCTAGATAAACAGGACAGTTACACCGTGCGGAACCAACTCAACATATAAATAACAAAGCTAATATAAACTTTAAGACTCAAGATAAGCAAAGTTCTGAATCTGTTTGTTTTGAAATTGCTCAAAAAGTTAAATTACGTGAAAACTGATTCACCATAAAGACGGGTCCATCTTTGAGAAGATGCTGATCACTTGTGAAACTTGTTAAAATTTGAAACTTAATTCTGTAAAATTTATAATGGGGGAACTGAAGTTGTTATTTTCGGGCTGGCACTGAAAATCTTCCAAAAATGATGATGATTAATATATTGTACCCTTAGCTCTAATGCTATTTCCAGTTGTGGCACCATCTTTATGATGACCCTCGAACTAAACTTAACTTAGAATCTGTAATTGCATGTGTTACTGAAAACGAGTTGACGCTTGATTGTTATGAAATACAACAACCGAAACACAATGTGAGCATGAACATGTTTTAAATGCCCTAAACATTCATCAATACGTTTTCATTAATATGCAAGATAAAAAGACAACTTGGGACAGGTGTTATGCTTTATTTCTTAAGCGCTGACAAAATTTTGAAGAGTATTTGTGAGAAATTTGAAGAATAAGATTAAGTTTTAAATTTGCATTTGTCTATTCATCGGAAATGTCGTCCAGGCACGTAGTAAAATATGTTAGAGCGGTTATAAAGCACAGGTCACGTGGTTGATGTCGTCAACGGCGCACGCTGCAAGGCGTTAAGGGGACCTTCCCAATAACCCCGCCTACCTGAAATGAAAGAAAACATTGTTTTTAGTGATCATTATATAAGACATATATGATGACTTCTTTGTGTTTCGCTCACGATATATTCGATAGTACCATAGTCGATATACATGTAATTCTGTCTGCAGCGTTTGTTAGTCATATATCTGTGAGAACAATCACGTATTCTAGGTAGAGCCCTTATTAATATTATTGAGATGATAACACAGTTACAAAAGATACATAAAATCAATAAAGAATATCAGTTTTGCAAGTTAATCTCGTAAATAATTTTCATACTACATATTTTTCTTCAACTTGACTAGTTATTTACCAGCTGTTAGGAAACTGAAGCTGGCAAAACCCACGTATACACGCTCAAGGTTAAAAGATATAGTTACCTCCGCCAAGGAGGTAATGTTTTCACCCCTGTTTGTCTGTCTGTCATCAGCATAACTCAAAAAGTTATTGACCGATTTTGATGAAATTTTCAGGAACTGTCAGAAGCGGGCCGAGGAAAAGACGATTTTTTTGGTGGTGTTCAATGATCAATCAATAATCAATAATAATCAAAAATCAATGCCTTGGCGGAGGTCTTCTCTCTCGGAGTGCTTTTCTAGTTAAATATATAACAAAACCAAAATCTCAACATGAAACTCACCCTAAGTAAGGCTTTGGTACGTATTGTGTGTATCCGTTCCTTCTGCTGTAGTCATACCCCTGCCCTGCATAGCTGTTGTAGCCGTAGCTGCGATATCCGCTGCTGGTGCCATAGTCGTCTGGTTTATAACCATATCCATATCTGTCTGGTTGATAACCATAGTAAGTCCTGAGCCAAAATATAAAAGACGACGTTTCATCTTTATTTAAGCATCATCAAGGACTGGAATATGAAGCAGGAAAACCCCACTATTCAAATTCTCTTGCTTAAAATTGCATCATAAAAAACAGAGCTTATGGTTTTCAATATAAAAATTTAACAATAAGGCTTAGGGTCAACACTAGTAGAAATGTAGGCTTCTGGAGAAATAAGCATACGAGAACAGAAGCATGGAGAACGACTTTTTTATGACATTGTGGAATACATGTAATTGTAAAGTCAAAAACTGCAACATACTATTTAAAAAAATGTCTTCGACAAGTCCCGTAGTATTTCAAAAACACGAGAAAATCGAAATTTGGAATCAGACAATGATGATTCCCAGAATAATAAATTAAAAATGCATACTCGTCCAGTTTTTTATTAAAATTACAGCTTTGGAAGTAACCGGCTCGCGCTACCCGTAATTACGCCGTGGGGTATTCAGGGCACAGACCTTGATCACAAGATACCGCAAATAGATTTTTAGAAAATAGATCTTTCATGTGAACGGTCCCTTAATCATTTGAAGGCCATTTACACGGGCGCCGTACGATGAAATTGTCCGTACGATTTTTTTTTTTTTTTGAAATCGTGAGGAGCTACGGGCTACGCCGAGTATATCTACATTAAATGGCCTTAAATCAGTACCATTCCGTGCGATTTCTAACAGCCACCGTCTATCTCTGCTCAGACGCCGTGCGAAAAGGGTATTACGAGCAGTATACGTGCACCATACGGGCACTGCGTTTCAAATGTAATCTAGGCTTAATCTCTCTCATTCTAACTCCCTCACCTTCCACCAGTACTATCCCATCCCATAGAGGCGACTACGGTCAGGAGAGCAGCAAGTAGAATCAACTTCATCATCTTGACGGGGAAAGAGGTGTCGCCTGCGAACTCGAACTGATAAAGGCCGACTTCGATCTTGACTGGCGTCGATGTACCTTATATCACGGCAGCTATTTTATAACGTTCCTAAACACAAAACGAATACGTAATCATTACATTTTTTGGAACCGTATACTAGGGATGGTTTGTTCTAAACAGGATACACGTGAAATGAATTATCACTTACTTTGATATCAATTGCCAAGTTTCGTTGGACTGTCAGAAATAATCCCATTGATTTGTAAATGCCTGTGCGTATGAAGTTGAGTTAATGTAAAATAAATTTTAAAAATATAAGATATAATCTTATTAATGATCCTAGAGACAGTACTAAAGGGTTACGATACTGTATCTTTCCAGTTTGGTTTTATAAGAAGTGTCTTTAGTATGTAGAAAAGACCTGTGATAAGATATCACTGCTAAATAATGGATGTGAACATTGTGGCCAAAATGCACTTGTAAGCTTCAAGGCATACAAGGCCCGTAATTCGAAAGCATTGCGCATTGCGACCGAGCACAAGCGTCTCGATTCCATAACTCGCCCATAACTCGCCCCATATAATACGTTGAAGATTCTATGTGATATCGCTATTCGGAATACTCAATGCTTTCGTGTTACAGGCCCTGACAGATAAGAACAATTAGTGTTAGTGCGCGCGTCTTCCGAATCTCTCTCTCTCTCTCCATTTCTCTCTCTCTCTCTATATCCAAGCACTTGAAAATTCTTTAAGAAATAGTAAACATAAGACCGAACTTCAGCCTGATTCAATCACAAAACTCACTGATTTCATACTTAATCACAACTATTTCCAGTTCGACAAGGAAAACGAGTTTCTTTTGCAGGTAAAAGGAACGGCCATGGGCACAAGAATGGCCCCTCAATACGCCAACCTGTTTATGGCTAACTTAGAAGAATCTGTCCTAGGCAAGACCCAAAAACAACCCACATTCTACGTCCGATACATTGACGACATTTTCCTTATATGGACACACGGAGAAGAT
>NW_019775547.1:8424-29838 GCF_001039355.2 Lingula anatina | reverse complement strand
ACCCCCCGGCTAATCCCCTCTTTATTACACCAACCCTCGGTGCACCGTGTATATCAACAGACCTTTCCTCAACTGGAGACGTATTTATAGTAGTTGATGGATAATTCTTCAAGTACCAAAGGTAGTGACATCCTTTTTCTCTACTCACTGTCTTTATTTTGTCGATATGTTTATTCACGGTTTAAACTCTACATTCAGTCACACCTACCCACCAGCAAAAGCTCTTAACACAGCTGTGGAGTTATCAGTTTCAAAGGAATTCATTTTTTCTTCAGAAATTATTCAAATCATTTTATTCAGAGCCAGCAGAAAAGAAAGAATAAAAAAAAAAATAAATAATAATCCCCCGACAAAACTCCCGCCCCACCGTCTGTGATGTAGATCTACACACGTTACGAAAGTTATCATAACGAAGCTGCGATAATTGTAGTAATTCAAACTTTCAGTCCCGTTAACTTCATTTTATGCCAATAAAATTTAGCTGTCACAACTAGAAGCACTGGGGAAAATTTTACATGCGTCTCTATTAGTATTTAGATTAATCATTAAATAAAAATTCTACACTTTTGAAACTGATCAAAATAAAAAAATGCTAGTAGTCCAAACGTACCTACCTCAGTCTAATCCCCCCCCCCACCCATCCACCCACCATTACAACAACGTTTAATAACAGCAGAGTATATGCGGCCAATCTCCTCTTTGCGCCAGCCTCCGAGTTTTTTAAGACATTTCTTTTTATTCGACTTGATACTACCCTAGGTTCTAGATTCCAGTTTTGCCTTGAATACAGTAAATAAAATCAAATAAAGCAGACTTAAATCTGTTTTACGTTTCATTTTGGTCTAATGGCATTCAACTGCAGATTCACTGCGTAGCAGTTCTTTTTTATTTACGGAAATCGTGCACTGTGTGAAGTCAGAATTCCAGGTATGTTATGTGTTAGGTGTTAGTGTTACAGATCTGTTAACATTCCTCTTAACCCAAATAAGAAAACATGGATTTCAGGTAAACAGTCTGTTGACATGTGGTCAACATCCAGCTATTCTGCTGCAGCATGTTGTTAAAAGGCTGATAGTCCCATGTTGACCCATTTCTTGGTGTGTGACACCAGCAAGAATAGCACAGTGGGAATCCCCGAGTCAACTTACATGTGTTCACTAGAGAGAGCCTACATACAAGTTTGAAGTGGGCAGGTAATTTGCATTTTGACTATACATGTACAGTTTATGTTGTTCTTTACCATAACACTAACACTAACATATTCAGACTTGACCTCTTGAAGATGTAACGCCAGCTTAACCACTTGGTGGTTAAACTTTCTAAAATTGAGAGGAATTAAAATGTTTTATTTCTGACGTGCTAAATATCGAAAGCAGATAAGCTAGGATAATTCTGTGATAACCCCTCGTTGATCCCTACAGAAACGGATAAGCAATTGAAAATTTAAGCTTAACATTTTTTAGTTTGCTCTGATTAATTTAACATTTTATGTAACAGAGATGTTTGGTGTAACACCGTCTGTAACAGGAACTGTAGTTTTCAACAGATCTGCTACACTAAAATTGGTGTTACACTGGTGTTTAGTAAGAGGTCAGAATTGTTGATTAATGTAACATATCTGTAACATATCTGCAACACTAACACCTATCACATAACATAGGCCTACCTGGAATTCTGACCTCACCCACTATCTCTGTTCTTCAGGGTCACTGTTGAAACCCGCTTTACAGTGACTCTGACACTCAGGGCACTTGAGACGTACTGGAGACGTATTCAAAGTAGAGCATAATCCTTCCAGCACCATAAGGGGCGACATTCTCTTGGATAATTTATACAGTCTGCCTGCCGTTAATATTGCGCATAGTTATGCAGCGACTGCAACAGTTTAAATATAACCAATGCGTCCCAATTTCTGCCTTCGAACATAATAGGCAAGAGTCCTATATTTAGGCCTTTTCTAGGGCACAATAAACAAGCCGTTCATATAAAACCGGTTTGCAAGGTACATTTTAGTTAGTGTATTTACAGGCGCCTGTAAGCTGGTCAAAGGAAAAAGGTATGTATGATAAACATTTTTTATGGATTTTCTTTAGGTCTATACTTCTATTGATGATTATTCCTGACAATTAAATGTGACGTCTTATTTAGACTAAGGAACTATTCCCAAACCCTATCGTACTAACTGTGGATCGATCTATTCTAAAGGGGACTCTCGCTAAATTGCAATCAACTTAAGCGGTTTAGATCTCTGTCACGCCTACTAAAGCTTCTAGAGGGTAATTAATTATCGTTAAGCAGCTTCAGTTGGCATACCAGACACCTAAGCCGTCTAAGCTGAAAGTAGTTTAGCGAGAAACCCCTTTGATATGGATCGATCCTGTTAGATCGATCTAGGGTATGGGGGCCCAGTCTTAATTTCCATTTAGATCTACCGAAAGATTTGCTGCACAAAGCAAGCGCAATGGGGATATTATGATAGTATAAACTATATTAGCATATCAGACAATATTATATTATATATTGCATAGCAGATCAGCTTTTTATACAAGTTACACGTGCGTGGCGTGGATATATAAGTGTAGGGTATTAAATATATATTTGTTGATCAATACTTGATTTATTGTCCTGTATTTTTGAAACAAGCATTTAACGCTTACCGCAGTTAATGTCGTTCAATGCCACAGTAATTCAGTTCTGTAGTGTTTAAATCCCATTTGTGTGTTCAGTCCTACATACTCCTTATATATACGATATACTGTTATATACACAATATATTTTTATGTACAATACACCACTTCTTGCCTCTGAATATTGTGAAGATTCTGGCTTGGCCATATACGTCTTTACCCAAGGAAAGAAGTATTGGACAAGTAAATTGAAAGCTATATTGTAAAACATAACAGAAAAAGGCAAAAATAAATTATATGAAAAGGAACAGGGCCTGATGAAACGGTAGTTTGTCATAACAGTATAGAAATATTGGGACTAAACTATTGGCCTTTTATAGAAAGGTCAGCGCGCTGTGTCCTAAATATTACTGTCCTCTCGGCAAGGATAATCTTTGTATCCTCCTCTGAATTTAAGGGGATAACAGCTCTTCATATGAGTTTAAAACAATAAATATATTGCAAAGAAAACAGAAAACGGAATTGGATTGTACCACCAAAGCGGTAGTTATGGCAACTGCACTTAAATCTGTGCTGACATGAACCACCAAAGAGAAAGAGAGAGAGGGAATGAGATATCTTGATATGGTCAGTTTACAGAGCATATAACGTGTTGCCAGCATGTTAAAGACCAGATATCAATAACCGGAAACCCCATCAGCTGTCACATTGAAATACATGGTCAATTGATTTGTATTTTATTTTATTTTAAATGTTTCTTTCAGACTACTCACAATGTGGCTGTATCTGGTTGCTGTTATCGTCATCCTGATATCAGTATGGCTGTGGTAGGTACAATACATCACCAAATACAAATGTGGTATTGTAGTAGGTATAATATATATCACTATATCATAGTATGGCTGTGGTAGATACAATAAATCACCAAATACAAATGTGGTATTATAGTAGGTATAATATTTATCACTATATCATAGTATGGCTGTGGTAGATACAATAAATCACCAAATACAAATGTGGTATTATAGTAGGTATAATATTTATCACTATATCATAGTATGGCTGTGGTAGATACAATAAATCACCAAATACAAATGTGGTATTGTAGTAGGTATAATATATATCACTATATCATAGTATGGCTGTGGTAGGTACAATAAATCACCAAATACAAATGTGGTATTGTAGTAGGTATGATATATATCACTATATCATATTATGGCTGTGGTAGGTACAATGTATCACCAAATACAAATGTGGTATTGTAGTAGGTATGATATATATCACTACACTGTAAAAACAGTGTTTAGCTCCGAGACACATTTCTAAGCGCCTGTTTTGTCTCATTTTTTCCACGCGTTTAGCACCTAAGCACGTTTAGCCTATTAACATGTTACACGCTTTGACGTGCTTCACGCCTAATAAATGTAGGGTGTATTTGATTAACTTTAAGGTTGTTACGTTTTCAACTGTTTCAGTCACTACACACACACGCGCGCGCGTGCGCGAAGTCACGGTCACCTTTAACTGCTATAGATATCTCTATCTATAACAGGGTACCGTGAACTGTCAACATAGTTGATTCACACCATCATCTTTACAGCGGGACTTATTCATCCTTGTGTTAGCTGACCTTACGAGGAAGTTAATTGGAATATATTTCTGAAAAAACAAGTTAGGAAAATTCACTAGTTTACTAAAGACACGAAACAATATCACTTTTACTTTAAAACATTTTTTTCATATTTTGATAAAATGCGTTAAGGTATTGATGTTCATTTATTTTTTCCGGAAGTAATGAACAATAGAACATCAGGATGATGGTGGGGTATTCATTATAATGTTTTTTTTAAGCTTTCATCACATGCTGGTTATTTTGGTAACGATAGTCCGAATATTTTTCAAATCGCACCGCTCTAGTCGCCGACTAACCCAAGCCCATTTTGGAATTAACCGCTAACTGTAGTTCATACAGCATAAGACGTGTTTTGGTGATTAATAAAAAAAGTTTTCAAAACATTAAATAATGTTTTTCCCGAATGTTATAAAACGCTTATAAAATTGCAAGTGCATCATTTTGCATGGAGTTAAAAACACCCATAACGTTACCATGACGTTATTCTATACCATCACCATCATGTAACCAGCTGATAACGTCGTGAAAACGTTATTTGTTATTTGGATTATTACTTAATAGGCCTATTTTAAATAATCACACGTTACTGCAAGGGAAGACACAACGCGTTCGAGCAGGCTGCTTCTCGCCTCCAACAGCCCCATATGTTTACAAGGGGAAGTGTTAAGCAAAATTGTTGAGTCTTGTAATAAACTTGTTATGGGATCGTATAAATGGGATCGTGAAGCATTTTTTTCTGTGACGAGCTTGAAAAGCTAAACATGTTGTTCAGCAGCTCCACGCGTTAAGGAATTCCACACCTATATCAGCTCCATATGTTTAGCAGCCTCACGCGCTTAGCAGGGGAAGTGCTTAGCCAATGTGCTTAGCTTGTGATAGACTTGTTATAGAATCATATGCCGGTGAAGCTTAACACATAGCTAAACGTGTAACAATGCCAACGTGTCTAGCTTTTTCTTCTGTGAAACGTTTGAAAAGCTATACGCGTTTAACATTTACACAGATTTCTAAATGCGTATAGGTGCCTAACGTGTGTTGTATGTATTTAAATGCTAAACACTGTTTTTACAGTGTATATCATAGTATGGTTGTGGTAGGTAAAATACATCACTAAATACAATTGTGGTATTGTAGTAGGTATAATATATCACTATATCATAGTATGGTTGTGGTAGGTAAAATACATCACTAAATACAATTGTGGTATTGTAGTAGGTATAATATATCACTATATCATAGTATGGTTGTGGTAGGTACATTATATCACCAAATACAAACGTGGCATTGTAGTGGATTTAAAACCGAGCATACATATACGTATACATATACATATAACTAATTTGATCATTTGACTAGCACAATTTTGAATTCACGTTTTACAATTATGAAACAATTACTACAGTGTGGACGTTCTCCTAATCAGCTGTGACCGTAATACATGCTACATGTACAAGAGTTGTCAATAATCTTCCGGCCCCTCAGAGCTCTAATTGACACTTGACTGTGATACATGTAATAAAAGTGAGTGACCCGTCAAGTACTCTGAATAAGAAATATAATTATTATCACAAGCATTGCATTATCATTACAGAGGCGGATCTAGTATTATTTGAAGAGGGGGGTGCGCTTAATAGGGGCCCCGAGACATTTTTGTATTTTTGAGGGCGAACAGTGCTATTTGGCACGGTTTTGAACTATGATTCAGCTAGTTGAAATTCTAATTTCAAGAGGGGACCATTGGTGATTTTTCTTCCGAAATCGAAGGAGGTCAGGACCTCGAGGGCCCCTCTCCCCTAAAACCGCCACTGTATTATACCTATCCCTAACTAAGATAAACAGCCCGTGTTGTTTTGCATTTAGGCAGAGGATAGACAGTTACCGTGTGTTCAAGAAGATGGGAATCAACGGTCCTCCGCCAAACCTCATATTTGGAAATTTCAGACAGATAATGGTTTGTTTTCATATTGGAAAATAACAACACTGCAAATAAACAGTGTATATTTGTATTTATCCTTTTTTTTATTCAGATAATTGTGAAAGTTTACTACCTCATTTTCGAAATGATGAAATACGCTGTATTTACTATCAACGTATAAAGTAATTGCCAGTTGTATTATCATACATGTTGAAGGCTTTTCACACTTAGTTGCCCTCGTCGTTACTTTATCCCAGTACCGCCGTGCATGTATGGGGATTCCCGGAATCAGCATTCATGTCGATTGTGTCCTCGGGTGACCATGATATTTAAGCTGCAATAAGCTTTAATTACAAGTATACTTTTAGAAAGGACGTAGGAACATTTGTTGATGTTTTGGGTTGCTATCTAAAGTGTCAAATGTTTACGGTGAAAAGCCATTCCAATTTGCATCCAGAGTTTGTAAAAATATATAACTCACTCTGGATACCAATATTTGAACTACAAAAATCAGTCAATAGTGAAATGCACATTCATTTTGATCTAGTCCCAGCCAGTTTGGATGGCATACAGAAATTGGGAACAGCTCTATGGAAAAACGTTTGGGTATGTATTCAACGCACTCTTTACATATATACAACATATTATCAAGTCCTTTTTAGTCTTTATTATCATTTACTATTTTTGTTGCTGTAAGCAACTCTTTAAAAGATTGGTGCTTAATCGCCACTATTTATTGCGATTCAATGCCAGATATATGAATTATTTACCACTGATCCAAACCATAATTAGCCAGGTCTTGTCTTTATTTTAGGGTCTTCTTTCTCAATTCTCCCAGTATAGTGACCTCAGATGTCGATTTTCTGCAAGAAGTCTTTGTCAAACAGTTCAGTAAATTTCACCAAAGAGCAGTGAGTAACAATTATCAATAATACCATAAAGAATTATTTCCCCCAAACATGCCGCTTACCAAGAATGAGCATTGCGTTTTCATTTTGATTAGTTGACCAGTGCATTTAAGACCCGATTCCCATGGATACTATCTGTCCATGTCAGACGACCCAACTCTGCAGGGGCTCTTGCTAAGTGCAATCTGCTTAACTGAACGACACACCTTCTCCTGTTTCAAACTTACTCGTTTAACCACCAACTTATTTTTTTTCTTGTATTCTTCTTAACGGCAGGAGGAGGCGTGACATTCAGTTGTTGCAGACAGCGAGGGTCCCCACGGAGTTAAGTCGATCGATGGTAGACCGATGGTGACTCTGTGAATGAGACCTTAGAAAATGTTTATTGTCGGGCTGGCTAGACGGTGTTTTGGGGTGAAATAGCATACTTGGTAGTGTAATTCAAACCAATAAAAAATGTAAATTGAACAAAATATCAGGCCTGCTGCAAAATCGCTGCAAAGTGCATTTCATTCTTGCAAATTTGTAACAACTCGCTGCTGCTTAGATTTCGTTTAATATTGCTGCAGTTTTGCTGGAATTTTTTCACTTTGCTAATTCTTTTTGGGTGAGCACTATACATGTAACACTAACAATGACACTGATCAATTTGAATTCGTTTTTTTAGATTCCTAATTCAATAGACACGGAAGATGAAGAAACACAGATGGTTTTCGCGAAAGGAAAACGATGGAAGCGCTTACGTGTAATAATCAACCCGACCTTCTCTTCCCTTAAAATGAAACAAGTAAGAAAACATATGATTATGAAAAGTAAAAAGTTCGATTCGAGACTTAACGTGTCGGCATAAGTAGCTTCTGTCTTATACAATCCTGAGTACCCCGACCCCCAAGGTGATAGCTTTATTTAAGGGTAATACAAATCTCTCTTCGATAAATCTGCGGTTGTATAGACTGTGGCATGTGTAGCTTCGTTTCATTGCAGATGGCGCCACTGATCCAGGAGTCGGTGAACAGTTTCATAGTGTCGATGGAGAAGCGTTGCCAGGAAGAAAAACCGTTCAATATCCACGGGTAAGTACTAATTACTGACAAAGTCACGTTAAGTTTCACAGCTTGAATGGAAATGGATGAATAAAGCCGGAAGTTAGATGTCAGCTTCGCGATTTCAATAAAATCGTACGTTTCTATACGTTTCCCTATGGTATTTAATCTCGAGCTTCAGTCTTCTGTATAATGTTCAGTGTAACAAGACATAAGAGCTGGTGACGTTTGTGTGACAGACAGTGGGATAGACAGAGGGGCTTTAGACGTTACGACTGTATTCAAAAAGGATGAGGTTCGGGGGAGATTTAATCCTCCTGCACATTAAAAGTACCAGACATACATTCTTTATATATTTCTTTTCATCCTCTTACGCGTACAAATGCATATCGGCTGTTTCACAATCAGGGTGAACAATTAAATGTGGTTAAAGTTACAAGTGTCTGATAAATTAACAATTTATGATTGGAGATTGCTGATAGACTGATATCAAAGACACTGTTCATAGGAACAAAATAAAAAAAAAATTATAATAATCGGACTAAAATTTACAAAAATATGGCCAATTATGTGTCCAAAAAGTACCTATTTCTAGCTGTTACGATGGGTCATTTGCAACTTAGGCCATAAATATGATGCTCTAGCTCTTTATGTCAATGATTTATGGTGAATATGATATTGGTATATAATTCCCACAACATATGTCTTCTCTTCTAGCAGGTTCTTCCAAAGATATGTTCTGAGTAAAACTTTATTTCAACCTTTTTGCTGAAACAGGCTTTTGTACACATTTTACTTTTTTTTGTTAATGCAATGAAAAACATTTTTGATAAGACCAAATATTACTTTGAAATCACCTACGTGATAATAAGGTGAATTTACCATGTTATGACTTAAACATAAGAAAGGAATGGTGCATATGTAACCATTATTATTAATACTATGGTATTTATAACCATGAGCCCCTCGGTGTCTCCTACTTTTTGTAGTGTCCGTACCACCCCTATCTATTNCCGTCCCCCCCCCCCCCCCCCATCTGTTTTATTTAGGAATCACAGCATATTCTGTCTGATTTTATTATTTTATGTATGTCCACACTGACATTTATTTTTCAGGAAGAAAATAGCACATTACCCCTTATTATGAAAAGATATGCAAGAATTTGGTGCCAAATGTAGTGTCCGTACCCCTACTGTAGTGTCCGTACCCCCAAGTTATACTTTAACCATTGGATAACTGGCTACTTATCAATGATGATAAAACTTCAAAATATGGTACAAAATATTGTTCTTGATTGTATAAAATGCATTCATGTCCTATGATGTTTAGAAAAAACTTTGTATATAAATGTATATTTGATAAAGTGATACTAATCAATAAGAGTCAGGCAAGACATTTTGCAAAAAAAAAAAAAAATAATAATAATAATAAAATAAAATAAATAAATAAATAAAGTAATATAAGTAAAGATGCTACTCTTTGCATTCAAAATGAACAATACTGCTTCCAATATATTGCCAAATATAGCTTATTGCAAAATAATAAATTGTATATGGTTTAATATTCTATGGATTAATGAATATGATATATTTTGAGGGGTTACGGGCACTACAATTAATAAATAATTAACAGAACTATATTTATAATACTCTCATTGGATGAAGTATCAAACATGGATGACAATGAACAAAAGCCAAATAGGAAAAGAAATAAGAAACCTGACATTTTTACTGTCAGCTAAAATAATTTGAAAAAAAAGGTCAAAGAGCTAACAGTCATGCTGAAGCACGTAAGGAAGATGTTGAATGCACGTAACATAGCAGAGCAGAAAAATGAAGAATCATCCAAGGCTGGCCCAGCAAGAAAGGCTAAAGATGAGAGAAGAAATTAGGACATACTGACAGAGAGTCAAGGAGAAGCAGAAACCCAACAATCCTGAAAACAGCAGAGCAAGAGGTGCAAATTAACGAGAAATGAAAAAGAAGAAAAGACTCAAAAAACAAGAATCAAGACTGAAACAAAAATCAATCAATCAATCAATCAATAAATAAATCAAAAAGACCAAGCAACAGAAAGAAAAAGTTTAAATTAAAGTCTGGTGAATGAAAGTTAAACTGAATGACACACAACCAAGCGCCAGCATCCACTGAAAAACGTGCTGTGGTGTTTATCCAAAAACATTTTGATTAATACATGTACTTGTATATTTTTGGTTAAAGTACTGTTGTTATATATTTATTTTGATATTTTTAGAATGTTGGCAAAAATAACTGGTAAACAATATGATATTTCAGTTACAAAAGCATCAATTACTTGAATGTGTAGTGTCCGTACCCCCAAATCATAGCCTAAGAGGCATTCTGTTAATTTGAACGTAACACAAAAAAATAATTAATATTGTGTTCTAAAAATGTTGGATGTCATAGTTAAGATGTGATTCTTTTTATCTGTTACAAAATTAAACAAATGCATCAGAGTTCATTTTTCTCTCAATGTGACCCCTATTTTGTACCCCTGATTGTGAAACAGCCGATTTGCTGTGTGACTTACTTCAAAGATGTGGTATTTCAAGAAAGTAAACTATAAGGCTTTTTATTATTATAATTATTATTGTTATAACTGTGGATCAAGAGGTTTGCTTTTATATGGATAAATGTATGATAGTGACATGTGGTGAATAGAGTGGTCGAATGGCTAAGAGTTAAATATTCTTATACAATCAAGACGTCTCAAGATCTTTAGCTTGGAATGTGAGCAAGATGTGATGTTGAATTCAGCAGAGACGTAGAGTGAGAGGGTTACGTGGTAGAATGTTTTGTCACAATTTAAAGTCCAATAACGTGGAGAAGCATTTTGAAAATATTTTCTCCAGTTTCTTAGAATAAAGGTTCTTTTTATGGACCACAAATACAGAGTTGTTGTTATCATTTGTTCAGTTGAGGGTGAGAGTTTAAGAACAATTTTATATATTTGTTTGAAATTGTTTCTGGTACACTGGTTAACTGTGACTGGGAATCGTTAAAGAATTTTATCAGCATTTTGCTAAAAAAAATCCTGCTGGTTTTCCTTGCGATGTGGTCTTAATGGTGGGCAGGTACCCTCTATCACAGCCACAGATATATGTCCAGTTTTAAAAGTGATGGGACTGTTTTCGCTGTGACCCAGTAATTACGTAGCTGGTCATTGTTTGCATAACTACCCAGGCACTGTCACTTTAACAGGCCCAATCCAAGCCCCCTTGACTGCAATCAAGACAGGCGATTGTTCTCGTCTTTTAAAATTACTTGCTCTTCTGTGACAAATATAAAGAGCCCCTTATGAAAAGCTCGTTACTTCAGAGCATTCCTTCAAACCGCGTGACTTGTTTCAGCAGACATCTCAGCCAAGACAGGAAGCCTTACTTCCACAGAGCGGACACAGCGTCAATCGACAATCCTCGGCTCATTCTGCAAGCTCCATACTAACCTCGGATGTGATAGGCGGAGAAATATGCACCAAATCCATGCATTTTGTCCGCCGGAAATGCCTTTTCACTCAATTCGGTTATTCCGCTCATAAAGATGGCTGTCAATACTCCTGATTTTTGTGATGCTTTACAGTTTGCCAAACAATGCACTAAGTTTGACTTTGATTTGAAGGATAAATAGATACAGGCGTTGAAAGAATTAGGTTTAAATTAGCGCATGGTTGAAAGTAGTTCCTTCCCAACAATCAACAATCAAATATGGCTGCCTCCGTATTACGTCCGAGGTTATTGTCGAGTGCGGAGACATCCGAGTAGTTCCGAGTGGACACAGCGTCACAGTATCATTTGCGTGCCGACAGAATTGGTTGCTGCCATCTGGCCAAAAGTCACAGGGTGGCGTTACAGAAAAGTGCACATATTGAAATCTGCAAGCCTGGTGATGGGTAAACTGCAAGAATGATTTGCTGAGGTCTTTATTTCATTCATAAATGGAGAATTTTGATATAATTCTTTTCATTTGGATTTAGTTGCTTGATATTACTATGATATATAATAGATAAGTTTATAAAAAGGACAGTCAGTTGAATTGATAATAGCGGGAATGTCATAGATTTATATCAAGGCAATATCTTTATCTTAATCAGCATACAAGAATCTGTACGACTGTCCTCTATGTTCCATCAGTTTTATTGCAAGTTTTCAAGGACTAATTAACGGCAATCGGAATTTAACAATATCCTTCTTAAAAACAGAATTGGATTTTTTTCACGCAGTCACTATTTTCACGAAATAAAAAATATATTCACTAGATGCAACCGACATTCATCTCAAGGGTTAGTTTTTCCTGCAGTGCTTCAGCTACAGCTTTAAGACCCATATAAAGATCTTCGCCTACGAGGGGGATGAAACTAGGGGGAAGCTCGAACTGAAGCACGCTATCAGCCGTTCTCATACTGGGACTCAATTCTACAGTGTAGGAATACTTAATACCCGCTTTAGCCTTAGCCCAGTCGTCGGAGCATCCGGAAGCCAGATCTAGAAAAATAGAAAATGAATCGAGTGCTAGAGAGTTAATTTCTTATGACAGAAATTTCAAAATAACATGGTGAATTAAAGCACTAATGTTTTCATGGCATTTGTAACTTAACTACTTCAAATACTTTATCTATTATTTGGACTATAAACACAATTTTTATTATTATTTTCGCAAATTTGTGAGGAAAAATGGAAATTGTTTTTAAAGACCGGCACCCACAGTTAAATAAAATTACAATTGGGGGGGGGGGGTCAAGTCTTCTTTTTTCAATAAAGTTTTCCTAAAATTCTCTTTAGACGTAATATTAAATGAAGCACCACATGGTATGGTATGTTTGACGCTGACCTGTTTAAAAATTTTATGATTTATATACCGTTGCTCATACAAAGTATCAAATATCACATTAATACATGTATGTATAAAATATTGACAATCTTATCTGATTAAATTCCATCATATCGTTCATCTTTCTTTTCATGCATCAGTTTTCTTTTATAAGAATGGATGGAATAAATTCTGTACTATCTATAATCTACAGATAATTCCTGTAAAGAGTGGAGAGAAAAATCAACATTCAGAATTTTTTTGTAAAACCAATCAATTTGCACATGAGGTGAGATTTTTTAAATCTTTATGACATACCTTTTTTTGCCATTCTTTCAGATAATTAACAACAACTTGGACTCCTTCATTAGGGCAAAACAAAGCGATCTTTAACAAAATTCTTTCATGAAGTCCTTCAGAATCACACTCTGACTCATCGGTCTTTCCTGGTTGTGCCTTCTCAAATTTGGAAATGAATATCCTCTTTAATTTCAGGCAGTGCTCATTCACAAAATATCATTGGTACACTAGGTCCAAGCCATAGTAAAAATATTAATTTCCCATGGTTGGTACAATTTCATAGAGTAGTTGGGAGAATTTATCAATCAATTCGAAAGAGCCTCCCCCCTCCCCCCAAATAAATAAAAAAACTGACTGCTTTAAGGGGTGGTCTAGCTTTTTTTTTTTTATCATTATTGAAGTCAGAGAGGGTGAGAAATTCCTCCACCCTCTCTGACTTCAATAATGACCGGTCTCTTATCTCAAATTTCAAAACTACGCCCATATGTTATAAATGAGATTATTCATGGTTCCAAGGTGTTATATTAGTTACTGTTTATAGTGATGTTGATCACTTACTTTGGAAAGCAGTGTTATGCAAGACAAACGTTTCGCTCTTCAGTCTGAAGATGCTCTAGATCTTGATGTAAAAGCGAAACGTTGGTCTTCCCTAACGAAAAAGTCCTATAGGATCCTATAAGATCCTATAGGATCCTATAGGAAATTGGCAGGATCCTATAGGACTTTTTCGTAAGGCTTGCATTACTTTCCGTTCCAAAGTAAGTTATCATCATCTCTTTAAACAGTAAATAATACTCAAATATAGTGTAGTTTACTAATACAGTGAAATAAATGGTATTTTAGTGTGTTTCATGTGTGAGGAATACATACATAGCAGTCTCGCAGCGGATCCAGTCAAATATTCTTCACCTCTAACAGCGAGTATGGCAGCAGCGGCTATGTTAGCGATTCTTAGCTGGAATGGAGTAAGGCAGCCTTCTGACAGAACTATTTTCGTTTTTGAAAGATGTTGAAATAGACAAATTCTAGGGGATTTAAACACTAGCCCCTTAATCTTGGAGGTATACAGTATGTAGAAATGTTCTTAGAATTACGAACCACAAAGTAGTTTTTGAGGTTTGTAATTGCCTAGTTTTTGAGTCACTCTAGAATGAAGATGGTAAAGGGTATCATCTGGGATGACCGAAGTCTTGTAAATTAGCGTTAAAGCAAATAATAATAATAATAATAATAATAATAATAATATCATCTCACCAGTTCATCGTAGTCATCAGGAAGGGTTTTGGTGTCTCCCCATGGCGTCAGCCAGTAATTCCCGTAACTATGGAGACTTATATAAACCTTAATGTCGCGCCTCTTAGACAAGATAAATTGACTCATCGCCTGGGTTTCTGGTTCGGAAAACGCTCTCTTGCCAGGAAAATTATCGTGACAGGGGTTCGGGTTTGTTCCACTCTCTAACAAAAGAATGACTTTTAAATAGTATAAAAACTTTATCATTTTAAAATGTAATTGATTCTGTTTATTTGTCTTATTTCAAAGAAGGTTTCTTAACACTCACTGTGTTTTCTCCAAAACATTCATGTGGTCTTTTTTATTGCACAGTCTAAAAGACTTTTGTTTCAGGAAATAAAATAATTATTTGATAATTATCACTTCTACTCATTGCTTAACAATTAACAGGGAAATCTGTTTTCATATTATCTTCACTGTAATAACGTCAGAAACTGTCGCAGAAAGGTCTAGGCAGTTCTCTAAACCACCACCATGCATGTTGGTTGGTAAGTTTCCAGTGACTTCCAGTGTTAACTTATTTCAGTACTAATACCTCACCAACATACGTTACTCACTTACAGCCCAGGCAAATATATGCAGTTACAGCTGCGACAGAATTTATCGTTACACCATGCATTCCTTTGAAGTCTCCTAATCAACATACTGTAAGTCAGACAGAATACTAGCAAGTGAAACATGATATACCCAAAATATCCCACTGCAATATATTCAATTTATNAAAAAAAAAAAAAAAAAAAAAAAAAAAAAAAAAAAAAATCATCCTAGGCTGGCCCAGCAAGAAAGACTAAAGTAAAGAGAATAAATTAAGGCATACTGACAGAGAGTTAAAGAGAAGCAGAAACCCAACAATCCTGAAAACAGTAGAACAAGAGGTGCAAATTAACGAGAGATGAAAAACAAGAAAAGACTCCAAAAACAGGAATCAAGACTGAAACAAATAAAAAAAAATGAATAGATAAAAAAAGGTCAAGCAACAGAAAGAAAAGTTAAAATTAAAGTCTGGTGAATGAAAGTCACACTGAATGACACACAACCAAGCTCCAGCATCCACTGAAAACGTGCTGTGGTGTTTTTCTAAAAAACTCCTTGATTAATACATGAACTTGTATCCTTTTGGTTAAAGTACTGCTGTAATATCTTTAGTTTGACATTTCTTAGACTTTTGGCAAAAATAACTGGTAAACAATATGATATTTCAGTTACGAAAGCATCAGTTACTTGAATGTGTAGTGTCCGTACCCCCAGATCAATGTCTAAGGGGCGTTCTGTTAATTTGAGCGTAGCACAAAAAGTAATTAATCTTGTGCTCTAAAAATTGTAGATATCATAGTTAAGATGCTATTCTTTTTATCTGTTATAAAATTAAACAAATGCATCAGAGTTCATTTTTCCCTCAATGTGACCCCTATTTTGTACCCCTGATCGTGAAACAGCCGATATACACAGATTCCGTAGCCGCCATTATCATGTTTTTGTAACGATCTCTCTCTCTCTCTCTCTCTCTCTCTCTCTGTAACTGGAGTTTGATTAAGCTGGCTGTGATTTCTGGTTTTTCAATACATTATATTTTGTGGTGTATGATTTCAGTGACTTCCAAGGCCTCACTACGGAAGTCATCGCTTCGTGTGGCTTTGGTCTCGAGATTAACTCAGTGCGAGATAACACGTCACCATTTCTGGCAGCATGTCGTAAAGTGTTCAGCACGTCACTGGTGATGATGTGGCCAATGTTTATTTCCGGTATGTTCACGTCATAACAATGTTACAGGCCAGGCCAGTTTTAAGGAAGGTCTAAAGTAATGAGACTTAAAATATAGCTGCAAGAACGTTTTCAGTTTATTGATTATTTAAACTATGTGCAATATTCATCTTATTACAGTGTACTATGAATTAAACTAGACCCAAATTATAAACACATCTAAAAATTACTCGTATATCATTTTTGGGTTTTTGTTGATGACCAATAAGGCCGACAATCTGTGAAGTGCAAGATTGGGTTGGCAGATCTGAGATAACCACAGATGTAATTTTTGCTGATATTTACCAACACTGTAGAAAATGTATAACAATGAATACTGGTATTCAAACAAATAAACACATTGAACGCTATTTATAAAGCTAAGGATCAAACTATCATTAAAGCAAGTCATCTTTTCATGCGATTTGGAGCTTTTATATGTCTCTGTTTGCAGATCTTTTTCCATCTTTGACCGGTCTAGCCAAGGTGTGGAACAAATATCTGATGAGAAAGACGAGGCATGACATAGGCGTACTTGCCAGCGCTGCCATACAGTCTAGATTAAATGATCCAAAAGTAAATGATATATATATATATATATATATATATATATATATATATATATATATATATATATATATATATATATATACTACTGGTAAAAATCTGTCATGCAATGAAATTAACAAATCTATTGATATTGACATCCGTATATATTCACAATTTTTGAAGAAATTACAAATGCAAAACTCCATGGCTTCCGGCTTATATGTCTTTCTTAGTTTGGGTGTTTTTATCCAACATATTTATTTATTAACAATTTCAATTGTTAAACCTAAAATGTTAATAATTTATATCAAAAACAGTTCAAACAACTTGAATAAATACCCTTCAACAAAGTATTTCAGTGACCAATAAACTAATTGAAAGTGATTAACAATCATGTGGTAAACTTTCAGTCTCGACGCGTGGATTTCCTACAGCTTATGTTGGACGCCAAAACTGACAATCTGGACTCGACTGTACCCCAGGCGATGACGGACAGTGACGTAATATCAACACAAAAGGGAGAGGAAACGGGTCAGCAGAACGACTCTTCGTCATCTCAAAGAAGAGTTACACAAAAGGCCAAACTCACAGAAAAGGTAAAAAGGCAATCTTGTGTGGGTGGGTGTGTGTACATGTATGTTTGTCTATGTGTGTGTAAGTGCACGTGTGTGTGTGTGTGTGTGTGTGTGTGTGTGCCAAAACAATCTACGTTTCACGGCTGTATGCGGACACGTTAATTGATACCAACACAAGCAGCGCCATTACTTCAATAAAAAGGTAACTGAGCAGTCATTGGTGGCTTTGGTCTTTTTTATCTTTAGGAGATCCAAACGCAGTGCTCGTCGTTTCTGTTGGCTGGATATGAAACCACCAGCACTGCCCTGGCCTACGCCGCCTACCACCTAGCAACGAGTCCAGAGGCACAGAAAGCTCTCCAGGAGGAGGTAGACCAATACTGCATTGGAGAGGTAGGACTGCAAACATATCTCTCTTGAGGGCAAGCGACTATGTATTGAAACAACGGTCTATGAATATACACGCGGTCGGATTTGGAGTAATATAGTTGGATTAATATGTAGCTTCTGTACACACCTTTTTAAAGCGGAATGGTGCACGTGCACAATTATGATCTAAGTCCCTATTAAATAATTAACCCTCAAGTGACCGAGTGGGGTCATTTACGACCCCAGCCATATGATTTAATGTGCCATCTCTTTATTTTTTATTCGAATTTTCTTTCCTTGCATGAGTTTGTCAGTCTACTAATCCTGCACACTTTCACAGTTTTTTTGTAGGGATTGACCAATTAGTGTGGCGTATACATCACAAACTCTTGTGGGGTCATTTATGACCCCAAAGAGAAGCATTGGTTTTTAAATATTAGTTTTTAAATTTTATTCAAATGTTTTGCCCACGCAACACTGACAGGAAAATGTCACATGCATGTGCTTCATGCAACCAGCCAGTGTGCCCAAAACATAGGCACAAATAAGTGGTTTGTGAAGATTGTGCTTGAAGTGTTACCAATAGTGCATCGCTGAATCTATATAATTTCAGTAGCTTTGTTGGAACTTATTCTCATAACTGGGTTTCTCATTTTGGCGGTTACAATTTTTGGGTATTTTGGAAGTCTAAAGAATTCTGTCGATATCATATTATACATATATTAACAAATTGTTTGTGTGGATTTTGTTTTATACACAGATGTGGTAGTAACATACATGTAGGTTGATTGAATGTGTTCTGAGTAGTATGACTTCCTTACCAGCATTAGGGTATTCCCTACTCAGCAAGTCAGCTAATTATTGAAGTTAGCAGGATGCTATCTCAACATAAGTTAAAATATTTCTACTCAAAGTAATTTTGTAATGTACTTTTTTCATTTAGTGTGGCAAATAAAAAGAGAAATATTTCTGCAAGTGGAGACTGACAAGGACTGTCTAAATACCGGTGTAAAGTTGTTCTTAAAATCTGTGCTTGGTTATCTCATGCAATCAAAGCATTATTACCAAATGCTTATTACAATAGATCATTATAAAATACTTGTCTTAAATCCTGGGAGTAGTATAGGCGTGATGAACCCTCAACAGCCTTTTATAATAAGGATCCCTGTACAGAGCACAATAGGGTCATAGATGACCCCACTTGGTCATTTAAGTCAGTAAAATAGCTTGGTCTCTTGAGGGTTTAGTGCTGCAAATGTTCACAACTGATGCACAGTGACATCTTTTTTAAGAAGATGAGCCAACCATCACCTATGCATGAGGTATTAATCGTAAATGTACATGTATGGTGCTGATGTCGTTATTTTAAGGCGAAAATGGGAGAATTTGATTTCCATTTCTGTATGGAAAGAAATATGTTTGTTATGTTGATTCATTCTGTTTGTTAATTGTTTTGTTTTTCAAAACTCTTTTAGGGTCCTCCATCGTATGAGACCATAAGTAAGATGCAGTATTTAGACATGTTCCTCAAGGAATCGCTACGACTACACCCTGTCGCTCCAGTGTAAGTGGACTCAAAAATACACATTTAATTAACATTTATATTATCATATAAAAGGTTAGTAGAAGCAGCTACATACCTTATTTTTCGCTAAGGAAATAACCCTTAATAAATTGTTGGGGGCACCTGCTTTGTTCTACCCTTTCCCTACATACCCTTGCTTTGGAAACGGGAATTTTTCAGGGAAATAGGTTTTTCATTGGCATATGATAAAATATTGAATCGTTTATGAGGAAGTCTTTTAATCATGGTCTTTTAAGGAAAAAGTCTTATAGATAGAAAGCACGATATGGGTAGAATAAGCCTCTTTAGAAACGATTACTTTTCATCATGGACTCCTTTGTCAAACTACTTCTATAAACCAGTATGTTTTTACTAGTGGGACAGGGAGAACAGCCCAGGAATCATGCACAGTGATGGGTGTTCATATTCCCAAAGGTATGAGTGTCCGCTGTAACATATACAGTATCCACATGGATCCCGAGCACTGGGGACCCCCAGACCCCAGCCTCTTCTGTCCTGAACGGTAAGGTGCTGCCGCCTATCGTTTTTTGTATGATATTGCTATATTTCAACTTTAAAACGAGTTGTTGTAAACTGAGATAAACTATGGAACTATTATTAAATCTAAATCTTGGTGTTTACATTTGAAATGTTTGTCTTAATTAACTTTTCAGTTTTTTCTCTCTCTAAAACCCTTTCAGTCTTGTTTATTATCCTATTACCTTGTCTTTGATTATAAAAAAAACAATTAAATAACTGTTCGGAGAATGTTTTTAGTTATTAGAAGAATCGTTTTATTTTAATAATAAATGTTTAAGCTTTGTAATTGTAAAGTCATCCAATTGCCATCCAGGCGTATTCATGCTTAGCTATAGTGGTTGGTGAACACGGTTCACGTGACGTGACACGTAATTCTACGTCATCTTTGTGCTGTTCTTCTATCCAGGTTCACGGCAGAGAGGATTGCTAAGCGTCACCCTATGGCCTGGCTTCCATTTGGGGCAGGCCCCAGAAACTGCATTGGTATGAGGTTCGCCCTGATGGAGGCCAAGATGACCTTGGCGTGTCTCGTGAAGAAGTTCAGCGTTGAGAGCTGTTCAGAGACGCAGATCCCACTGGTTCACGTAGCCAAGAGCACAGTGCAGCCAGAGAAAGGTGTCACCGTGCGTCTTACAAGGCGGAATGTAGTGGTCAATAATACTGAATAATAGACATTAACTGAACGTATTCACAAAGTTCCATAGCTTGTGTCATAATTGCCAATGACTAATCTATCAGCAAGACTTTGCTCACACACTTTTTCAATTTAATCAACATACTTTTTACAGAGATATTGTTTTACAATACAAGTTTTAAAACATATAATGGCCAGCGTAACGCATGCTATAGATGAGATGTCGATATATATAATATGTTGATGGTCTGCGTAACGCCAGCTATAGATCAGATTTCGGTATATATAATACACCAATCTACAGTGATGAGTGTAACTAAAATGCTTTCTTTTAATCATATGAAAGTTGATTTATTGTATTTCATGTATTGTATATTGGGAATTTTTGTATTTCAGGTAGTGTATATATATAATTATAGTATTTTATGTAATGTTTGGAGATAATAATCTGGATATGAACGTATCAGACATTCATACTCACATGAACGTCAAGGGATTTGAGAGAAATATTGCAACTCGGTACTCGGAACTGTCAGTGAAAAAAGGCCACTCCTCCTGCCCCCCTATAGAAGATCGGAAATACATCTGTGGTACCGGTGAAATCCAAACATTTTTGTGCTTTTATTGTATGACAATCTGTATACCCAAGGAATATCCTGCGTTAGATTTTAGAGAGGCGGAACTACGCACGACGTGCGTCATTATAAATATGCTGTAAACTGTTTGTTTACCTAGCTTGTAGCTAGCTTCGTCGGGTAGATAATCAGTTGAAGTTCCGTTTTGGGGAATATCGCCATGTTCAAAACAAGACCCTGCTATTTTTGCATCCAAAGAAAGCTGGAAAAGCAAAATAAATGATTTCTGCAGAGTCATTCGAAGAGGTTAGATTTTGGTT
>NW_019775546.1:303122-318976 GCF_001039355.2 Lingula anatina | reverse complement strand
GGGGGGGGGGGGGGGGGGGGGGGGGGGGGGGGGGGGGGGGGGGGGCTGACCCCCCTTCGGTTTCCGAAAAATTATATCACACCAATGTTCCCCTCTTGAAATTAGAATTTTGGCTAGCTAAATCATAGTTCTAAACCGTTCCAAAGGGCACTGTTCGCTACCCAAAAACCCAAAAAAGTTCGGCGTCGTTGAGCAGGACTCGAACCCCACACCAAGGGGGCGATGGTCAGCTTTGCATCCGATGCATGTCATTCCGGACCCCCCCCCCCCCTTCAAATAATCCTGGATCCGCCCCTGACGATGATGACGATGATAATTTTTGTTGATATACTTATATATATACTTACTTGAAAGCAAAGAAAATGACCAAAGAGATGAGTATGGCCAGCGTGGATACACCATACCCGGCTAGATACACGTACACTGCACTCTTGTTTTCCTGAAAATAAATAAATGACAGGGTGAATGCAATTACTGGAGATATGTGCCAATGCCTGAATATTTGTTTTTATACTGAACGTGCTTTTTAAAGTGTATACATAAACCCAGGGTGGCAAATTTGTTTTCTACCAGAAGAACCTCGACCAACCGTCGCGCATCCGTTGTGAAAATCGTTTGACTACTGAAACATCAATACCGGGCAGGCCGTCGCTATGCACTAAACATCATTTCGTTAAATTCAGTTTTGTGATTGTGAAATGATTATTTAACTACATACTTTTATTGTGTTAAGTAATTACATGATTGTATCATCAGCGGCGTGTGAGTGTTTTGTCTTGGCTTACCAATGAATAAGTAGGGCTATTTTATTCAGAGGCAAAAGTAAGGGTAAGCTGAATAACGAGTACATACGCGTGCATACGTGTTTGTGTGCGTTAAGGGAGGATGTATTAGAGAGTTTTGGCAAGGCCTTCCGTACGACGTATAACGTGCGACGTCATCACTTTGTGCGTAGTTTTTCTCAAGGACAAGTCATAAGTCATACGGCACTACGTGTGAATCGGTGATTACACGTAGGTAAGAAACGTATCGAATTTAATAGATTTACGCTTATTTCTTTCAAGTTTAACATACTGCAGAGGAATATATAGGGTGTTAAGATTCCACTGAATCACTTTTAGACGCTGTCGGTAGAAATGCTCTGTGAAAACAGCTGGAAAAACAGCCAGTCAATCAGTCGTCCGTAGTAGTATCAAATTCAATTTAAGATTTTTTTTTTCATAAACAACAGGATCTGCAGCATCAATTGACGTAAATAACACATTCCATTCAACATCTTCCATTATTCATCTATCTAAAAAGAATCCACAAGCAGCCCCATGTTCGTGTAATCCATATATATAGGCCTATAAAAAAACACATACGGAGTGAGACCTGCCAAAACCACTGCTAGCTTTCTCGCGTACGTAAAACGTATTACGTATTGAACTATACGTTACACGTCATACGGAAGGCCTTGCCAATATAATGTGTGTGCGCGTGTCCGCGTGCCTGCACATGTCGTGTGTTTGTGTGTATTTTGTGAGTGCGTTTTTATGCGTGCGATAACTAAACGACTATAAAAAATCTACAAATGCAAAATATATTGTATGACATTTTCATTTCCCAAAATCAGTGTGAACCTGGCGGAAATTCAATTTTTTCGTAAATTAGCGTGGAAGCCGCATCCAAAAATCAAATAAACGAAGTATACATTAAACCTGACGAAGATTCAGATCATGGACAAGTAGATTTCAGAAGACGGTCATATTTTCAAGTTTACATTGACGGGAATCTAATTTTTTTCTGTTTGAAGACGGTCAAAAGTAGAGGATGGATCAATAAAGATAATTTGGAAGACTATCAAAATATATCTGGATCCGCCCTGGTTGATGTGTGTAAATGCGAAAAAATCTAAGGAAACTATGTTTTTGCGAAAGTACACGTTGAACGCGAAAGAAACATATCCGTTATCTTATTGATTTTCAGCATTTTGGTTGGCATACTGCCGCCTTAAATGTTTCATTCAATTGAATTGTTGCGCAATGGTACCATCATCTATTTCCCCCGTCAAACAGGTAATAATTTGATTCCGTAGGTTTGTTGGCAACATTTGTTAAAAGTACAAAAAAAGTAAGTTGCGGACAGGTTTTGATGAAATTTATGGGATAGCCCAGATATGGGCGGCGGAACATGTGATAAGTTTTGATGGTGGTACGGATTATCATGTGTACCTATAATTAGTAAATCGTGGCATTTCTCAAGTTTCGACTGCTTCTATCTTCTGAGCTCTCTGGGGACTTTTATTTATTTATTTACTTATTTATTATCATTATTATTATTATTATTATTATTATTATTATTATTATTATTAATTTCGTTGTTGTTGTTGCTGTTGTTATTATTGCGTGTATATCTTTAAGCCTAAATACATTTAACATATAAGGCTGGACATGCATGCCTACCGTCATCTTTTCCTCGTCCATGCAGTTGAAATACTTAGTAAAGACGGCGCCAGTGTCGGGACGTCTCCACCACGTGCCATTGGATGTGCATTCTTTGTACGCTTGCGCTAAAATGATACGAAAAGGCGCTTTAAATAGACATTACTCGTTTTTTTTTTTTGTTTTTTTTTTTACTTTGGGTGTATAAAGATAATTTGTTTTGAAACCATTGCGTAAATGTATAATGNAAGTTTATAGATATCAACCCTGATGAGATGTCAGAGGCCCGGCTGGATTAAACATGTGCATGGGGCAGAAAAAATTAACTGGCGGCATTTTTTTTTCAAATTCCATGCAATTTTCTCGTACATCATTAACTTAATGTAGACGCGAATAGAAAATATGTAGAAGTGCCAGAGTTTGAACCACGCGAAATTGTATTTTCCGAAATTAAATTGATTTGGGCACAGATCTTATTGTGCGAAAGATTCAGAGGCCAAGCAATAAAATTTGTTTTCTTGGAAAAATAAACCTGTTTCTTTTAATCACCATGACCAAAATTGTTCATAAAATTACGAACCATATATTAAAAGAAAACTTTCTTTACGTTTGAGTTTCTGATTTTTTGGGGGAGGGGGTCAATTATTGCCTGTAACGAAACAATCGTTATTTCCTTGTCGAGTTTCTGTGACTTGGTCAACCTACCATATTCTTTTCTTATTGAACATGTATGTCCTTTTAACATGTAAGACAGATCCGCCTACGAGTCCCTTATGAAATCTGACTACAACACATGGCATGCACGTTATCCATAGAGTCAGGGTAATCTAATTGCATTTTCCACATACTGAGATTAACGTTTTCCTAGAACCATCCAAGATTGTTTAGACCGTTTTCCTCGGTCAGTGATTTTGATTTTGATTGGTTTCGTCTCCGTTATGAGCTTTCAATTATATAGTAAGCTCCTACTATATAATATATACCGGTACTAAAAGCTGTAGGAGGCACTGGGTTCACGATGACCAATTTATCGCGAATTAGGATTTTGATGGAGGTCTGTTATTAAACGTCACCTATACTTGTCCTTTGTTGAAGGCAAGAAAGTGCAAGTGTAATTACAACAGAAAGTTGAAAATTGACCCATTCTTTAAATATGCTTTGAATATGCGTTGAGGTCGAGACCTCAATTTCGAAGGCTTTGCGTCAATCCACGACCAGGTTAAACTAAATGCAATGGTAGAATTAAAAAAAAATTGTGTTCGGGTATTGTCCAGTTTCACTAGCTACATGTATACGGTTATTTGAGGGGAAGCAGGGGGAAAGGGGGTGAACCAAAGACGGTAAGGGGGCGGGCTTGAGGGAAGTACTCGCTTGGCACCCTCTTTTAAAGGACCAACCACTAAAAACACCTTTAAAAATATCAACTCATCTCGTTGCTGTTGAAACAATATATATATATATATATATACTCGCATTTTTGGTTTAACTTGTATGGACACCTAAATATAGGCCACTTCGTCGAAATTGGTATAAGGGGTTCTATAAGATAGTTCAGAGAGGGGAAGAACTAAGTAGTCAAACGCGCCTCCTCCATGCATACACGTATACATACATACATGTATATAGATGCATACGCAATTTTTGGATCTAGAAGGTCGGTCGCAAGCGACAAAATCAGGGATTTGGACAACGAGTATACCCCCAGGACTATTTTAGGGTCACCCCATTCCCCTGAACCTTTAAAAGTGCATCGCCGTGACCAAAAATGGAATTTGATTCGATCATTCTTTTATTTCTAGAAGAAAAGTGTCTAATCAACTGGAAATGGGAGGTTTGGGTTTGAAGCCGAGGAGAAATCTGGGGAAATTGACAAGACTGAACTCTCGACGACAAGACAACTTCATACATTGATGGCCAAAGCACATAATAGATTGCAGACTATACCTCTTAGTTTGCAAACCAGACGGTACACGCGTATTAATTCCTTAATCGCAATCGCATGCAAGACACGTGTAATTCACTATGACGTTTTTATGTTGTCTTATGTTATTTCATTTTTCTTTTGACTCTTAATACTTGCCCAAATCAAGTTACAGCCTCAGGGAATGATATTTCAATCAAAACCGCATATTGCACAATATTTGATAAGTGAGCTTGCATGAGATGCAATAATCGGTCATTTGGGATATTCCAAGGTAACTTACAAAAACGGAAAAAAATAGGACTAAGTACGTATCTAAAGCCCCTATTACATCAGGCTTTTATACAGTTTGGGGAATCAACTTAACCAACTGTCATCATCATTCAAGTTGAGGCAATGACATTTTACCAGAATTCAACGTCAAACCATGCATCACCGTTCATAAACTTCAAATATCTCAGTCTTATCTTTTGTGACATTTTCGTGGGTGTGGGGCAATAATAGTTTCCCTAGCCTCGTGTTTTATAAGGGCTAATATTTCAGAATTTCACGTAAGTCGCAATTCGTTACTTTTTGCAACAAATAACACTGTCTATGATTATATTATGTGTCTATCATACAATTAACAATGGATTAAACCTGACGCATTTCCTCGGTCAAAAGAAATTTATCACGCTCAGGATATACGCATGACATTTATGCCTCTTCTAACCAACGGGCATCCAGGCAGGCACAGCGTTTGGCTCGGAACTTGGGACAATATTGAAAGGAATACACACAAAGTGCAAAATATGAAATGCCATCAGAAACATGAATTACATGAGTGAACATATGTTTACATCAAAGTCGTTAAAAGTTCTGAGGTGATGTATTTATAAGCGTCTTTCTTCGTCCCATATATTTAAATATCAAAAACAGTACCTTTGCACCCGAAAGACCCCGCTCTGCGATATAACTTTACGGTACACTGCCTATATCTGTTAACTGATACTTAAGTTATCAATCTTTTTTTTTTTTTTTTACTCATTTGTCTTCTCCTTCCAAGTACCTTATTGCGATTTTATTCCCATTTCCTTTTCTGATTTTTTCTCGCTATTTCTTATTTTTATCCATTCATTAATTTTTTATTCAAATCTCTGTCTTTTAGCGCTGAATACATCATATAGTTATGACATCGTGTCCCGAACTGGAGACATGACATGTTACAATGTCGATGTCCTTAAAACGTGACAGTGGCGTACATCTTGATAGCGTTTTCCATTATATAAGCTAGTGGAACCCATGCCAGTAAACCACCCTAGAGACAGGAGACCCATCAACACGATACCAACTTAATCTGCACTATACCTGGTTTAAATGTATCAAGGCTGCTTTTTGGTTGACCTTTTCCCGAAGTCATTCAGAATACAATTTACTTTCCAATTGACAGCTCATCTGAGCGGGGACTAATTTTCGAATATATACGCGGTTCTTTTTTTTTTTTTTTTTCTCGATGATCTGCACATTGGGACATAGCAGTTGCATGTGAAGAAGCTTGTCTAACAATCCTGTATGTTGTGAAACCGTTAAACGCCAACGTGATGAAAATGCAGTTTTGCATTTGAGGCGACACTACACATGTATGTAACTACACGTATAAGCAATGGCAAGAAGGCACAAAAAGGGGCATTTCAAAGATTTTTTTGAAGTTGATCGGATAAACATTTCAGAAACCAGACATTTGGAGTTTTACTTGATCTAACTGTCATGTTGTTGTTTATTGATTTCAAATAAATTGATTTCAAAACACATTTCTGAAAGATTGGCCTTTCCGAATTTCTATTAAGATGCAGTTCCTTAATTATTCGAATGGATTTGTCATTAACGTGAGTGTATTTAGAAATTCATCTACTCGTGACACATATTGCTGTATATAGCATGATTGTGACGGGTATGTGCAAATTTGAATCACAAATATAATATCCTTGACGTTCCTAGTATCTCCATGTCACGGAATGAATCAATGTATTATTCTATTATTCTGTAACAATTGCAGAGCTGGTTCTGTTGGTAGCATGGTCTCAGAAAATTTTATTAGTTGGGATTTTCTACCACGTAGGAATAATCAGATCCTATAATGTTTGTTTAAATTGAGCTATATCCTGCAAAATTCATTTGCCGGTTATTTTTTCTCATATTTTCGCTCACTAATTGGCGGCCATCTTGAAAAATGCTCAGTGTCTCAGACGTAGCAACCAAGTTAATTTTAATTGTCATAGGGAATGCACTACTGTAAATGAAATAATAAAGTGAAGTGAAAAAAGGAAAGAAAGAAAGCAAAATAGAAACGAAGAAAGAAAAACTGTCAGGATTGGCATTTTGACAACTGGACTGCATGTATAATGGTATTGAAGAATTGACAGAACGTCTTCTATACACTTACGGACGGTGAATACGTTGAAGCTGCGGAGATTCTCTGCATGCAGTAGATTTCAGCCGTACGTGCAAATAATTCAACAAGGATGATAACTCATCAGACATGATTTTAATTAAACATTGGTTATTTTGCCGTGAACTAGCTTTTACACCATTAAAGGTTTCTAAAATGCTGCAATGTTGGAGACCAATATCTTCAATCATACTTGAGTGAATTGCAGTTTATAAACGTGCATGCACATATCACACCCACACTTTTTTTACCTGGGACCAGGTAAAATGGTATATTTTACCTTTGAAACTTACAGTTAGCGTGAAAAGGTGAAATTTTAAGGTTCTCATTTCCAGCTGAAATAACACTGGATCATTGACACCTCATTTAAAACTCCAACTGAGTAACCTTTATAAATGCGCCTGTAAGAGTTACACGTAATCGGCATATGTATGTATCTAAAACATCAAATACCTCCAACTTTTTACAAAGCATGAGGGGATCTTTCATTTAGTTGAACAACTTAATTACAGTAAGTCAATAAATCATTTTTCAAGCTTGACCGATTTGTATAATTTAACTCATTTTGCCACAACCGTCACTGTTTTAAAAACACAGGAAAATGACATTGAAATCGGACAGCGTCACAACTTTGAAATCTGACACAAACAAGTTTTGCGTGCATTTTCTGTATCGATAGATAACAGCATATTTATCATTTCTGATTGGATAGACCTTCCTAAAAACATCCTTAATTTCATTACTTTGGCAGGGCAGTCAAAAATGCTGATCTAATCGTAGACATGGGATTGCAATAATGGAAATAATCTGGCGGTATCTTGTGAATGGGGAAAATGATTGTTGAATGTGGAATAAAAAACATAGTTCCAAGTGATATGGGACGAAGATAACTTTGATAGGGGAATTTTCGATTGACTTGAGTGCATGCGTAACCTCTATTCGCGATACATGTCAGACATTTTATGGCGCTCTTTGACTTTTGAAGTCAGCATCATGGGTCGAACTTCCGGTCGATGAATGGGCGATATCTTTTTATAAACATAAACTGTAACAAGGCTGTCATTATTACAGTGATGTATCGAACCTAGGAAGACGTTAAATTAACAAGAAGCACGTGTATCACGTCACCATAAAACGCGTCAATTTGCTGTGCTGTTCAATCATGTGCCTAGCGGCGAAATTCCTGTTCAGCTGTGTCTTTTTAATAGAAAACCATCCAAGATAACCCCAAGTCTCGAAAATTAGCGTGAAATCACGCAATATGTTTGCAGATTTTGGAGGAAAGTGGGCTCTGAACAGACAAGCCGAAGCGAATATACACTGTAATATGTACGAATGTATTTTTATGTTTTTTAATTGAAGCAATTTCATAAGCTTAATGGTCGGAATCTGTCGGACTATACAGGTATAACCTGACGTAATGTGCTTCTAAATAGGAACCAGTGTGAATATACACGTACCCCCTTGATTTAAGATCTAGCCATTTTTATTATTTTGCAAAGTGAAGCCAATATATCGGATGGAGACTGAACTAGACTAGTAGTACTAGTGTGGTACAATTATCAACGACCTCTTCTGCTCGGTTGATGGAGAGAATGAGCCCAGTTAACCGGTTTGATGGTGTATTTGAGTATAAACAGATGTAATAGCTACTTTTCTAAAGCAAGTTTTCGAATTTGTTTACTAGTATGTGAACGATTAGGCATTTAGAGGTTGCGTTGCTAGATAAAAAGAGTCCCAATTTCCATTGAAATCCGATCAAAAGACGTGACCTTCGCGCGCTGACATTTGGCCACTGAATTAAAACCAGTAAATTAACAGTAAAAGGATGTGAGCAATTTATCCCCACAAAACCGGATGTGAGCGGTATTAAAGGACAATTGCATCCAAAAAGAAGAGCCTCTGTGACTTCCTATCAGTCATTTGTCATTCACCACAGTGTATAAAGACAACAGGGGCGGATCCAGAGATATTTTCTGACAGTCTTCCAAGTTATCTTTATTATCCTCCATTTTTGACCGTCTTCCAACAGAAAAAATAGATACCCTTCAATGTGAACTTGAAAATCTGACCGTCTTCCAGAAGACCCAGAAGACGGCCTAAATCCACCCCTGGACAAGCAGAAATGTATGCATGCTTTATTTGATTTTGTATGAATTAACTTGATTTCCAACACACGGCCACAAGATGAATATAAGAGAGAGTTTTTTTTATATAATTATTTATCCTTTATTTATTGTGTTTCTGATATTATTATTATTGTTATTATTATTATTATTATTATTATTATTATTATTATTATTATTATTATATTTTCAGCTTGGGGTGGGGGTGCCTTAAAAAGTCCCCATAGTCGCACTCTGCAATCACCACAACATGTAAATATTACGTGTTGCATTGTCTCTAGCCCATGACTAGGAACTAACCATACCTAGGCCCCATTCAGAATAGGGGTCTTACTAGTCCGAGGGTCTAATATGGCGACCCACTAGAAAGCTTGCCTTCTAATCCGCTAATAGCCACTGAATAGATATCCCGTGGGGAAGTATTCAAGTGGGTCGGCCATATTTAACCCTCGGACTAGTTAGACCCCTATTCTGAACGCATCGTGATGAGTCATTTGCAGCCGCAGGTGCACCATGGTTGTGAGACGCAAAATGCATCGAGACGTCGTCCCCAGACTTATAATTGGATGTGATTTATTATTTACAACGGGACTCGGAAAAAATACATTTTGTATTTTCTGTCGGGAAGTAGTTTTTAGATAATCTAGCCTCCAAATGTCACCGGCATTTTCTATGCATTGTTTATGAACCGAGTTTCACCTTTGAAATTAGTGTAGATCAGAATAGGTTTTTGTTTGCCGGCAAGGAGTAACCTCGGAATTGATGAACATGCTTTCTGATTAACAGTTGCTTATCAGCCAGATTCCTTCTTCTCCAAACGTCCTTAGATATTGATTTGGCTGCCGTTTTTTTTTTTTTTTTTTTTTTTTTTTTTTTTCAGCAACCTTTTACTACAACATAGTTACTGTAACTACAAAATTCATCAAAATTTCATCATATTGTTTTACTTCGAAAAACAAAACGAATACACAATGATTCACGTATTTATATATAAATCATTGCGCCAGTTTAAGTGTTGCTTATTCCAGCATTAAAAAAATAACATTTCGATATTCAAATATACTGGTACATGTATACTGAACTCACAATTATAGACAAATTAAGAGCTCATTCAGGACAGCGGACTAACATATCCGCGGATCAAATATGGCTACACATGCTTGAAAGCGTGCCGATCGAGATTTAACTGTTCTGAAGCCCCCGCTGGGGTGGTGCATGTGGGAGGCGGGAATCCATTGTCGAGTGCGAGCCATATTTGATACGGGGACTTGTTAGTCCGTGGATCAACTTTGTTGTTTATGCTCTCTGTAAGACCCCGCTCAGATAGACACACCGTGCTTTGTTAAATAGACACATAGATAGACACATTGTTGTTTATGCCCTCTGTAAGACCCCGTTCAGATAGACACATCGTACAAGTTGGGTCTGTCCAATTCTGCGGGGGTGTGGTTCTCGCTTAGTGCAGTCAGTGGAATCAGCTTTTTCATTGCTTGACACGTATCCTTGAGCAGGGGTACTTAAGCCCAGCGCACACGAAAATTAATTACCTATTCCTCCTAGCTGTTCAAGTAGGTCTGTCATTCAGTTAAGCCGATTGCACTCAGCGAGAGCCCTTGCAGAATTGGATCGACCCAACTAGTACGATGTGTCTATCTGAATGCCCCCATAAATCTCAGCAGGTTGGCCCTGATTGCGCTCGCATGTAGGCTTTCTTTACCCAGCCCTGTAGGAACCAATAGTTAGGAACCATAACTGGCGCTGCATCTGTGTAATGCTCGGGCCTTAAGATCCCAATAGAGTTGCCACAAAATGGGCCAGGTTGTGGGTACATGTAGCAGTATGGGCGGATTTAGGCCGTCTTCTGGTTCTTCCGGAAGACGGTCAGAATTTCAAGTCTTTTCAAGATTTTATATAGACGGGTATCTAACTTTTTCTGTCGGAAGACGGTCAAAAATAAGGATGGATCAACAAAGATAATTTGGAAGACTGTCAGAAAATATCTCAGGATCCGCCACCTGGCAGCAGTATATATGGTTCCCCAGTTAAATCGGCATTCGGTAATTTCTTCCGTGTTTCAGCACTAATGTGAAGTACATATGCACAGTGTGCAACCTTGTTATTATAAAAGGACAGAGAGTACGAGACGCGTCCATGCACATTAGACACCGGGTATTAAGTGATTCAATTAAGTCGGAAACAGTCTGTAATGTGAATCGAGCACATTTTATTAATGAAAAGGCGCATATTTAACCAAAGCGTAGGACGAAACACCCCGTTTCGTCTGTCCATTACGTTGCAAATATGAGAACCAAAGACGAAAAAGGACGTATTTTTCCAGTGATCCACACCATGTTAAAGATTCATTTGAAAATGCAATAGCCTTAATGTTTTTCTGGTCTTTGACTGAGTTTCAATGAATATGCATTAAAACAACTAATGACTTGTACAGGTTGTTCATCGCCGCTAATTTGAAAGACGCTAGGCTCGATAACCGTGACGAATTGTATTCATGGTCCGTTTAATTAAATCGCGACCGGTCGATAATTACAAAAAAAATTATATATCAAATGCCATTAATATTATAGGCATGTACAATGTTACGTAAAGTCCCTGAAAGGCATCACTTTTATCTTATTTGTTTGTCTGTCTGCCTGGCTGTCCGTCTGTTTGTTTGTTTGTTTGTTTGTTTGTTTGTTTGTCTGTCTGTCTGTCTGTCTGCCTGTCTGTCTGTCTATCTGTTTGTTTGTTTGTTTGTGTGTTTGTTTGTTTGTGTGGTTGTTTGTTTAGACCGCCGAACAAACATTGTCCTCGCACACCGACGTTACTTTCACTTCATCCGTCAAATAAACTTAAGTACTAAAGCACTTCCCAGGACTCTACTTTTAATGCATTGCATAGAAAAATATTGCTGGCAGGAAGACGAGCAGTACGCTAAATAGTACAGACGTGCCCTGGTGTTAGCAGTACGAGGTCTTATTGTTCCTTGTGCTTCCTGCCGCAGTGCAGTAGTGTAATTAAATACGTACATGAATTGCTGACCCGATCCAAGTTATTATGAACCAATTTCTAAAATAAATTGAAATGTTCAATGTTATGTTTCCACAATGGAGGTAGGAAAATATTTGATATCTGGTTCGTTAGAGAACAATGTACAAAGGCATTTTCTCTTACATGTACGGTCCTCGTTGATTAATTAATCTATTTAATTACAAAATTACTATATGGTTTGATTTTTGTACTCCTGTAAATAAATCCGTTTGTGTTGTCAGTGTCTTTTGTTTATATCTGTATTATTGTTACTTTTTTACATCAAAATTCCAATTACCTCTGCAGCATTTTGCCGACATTGTTGATTTATCAAGTAGAAAGTCGTAGCCTGGTTGGAGACGTGGTTTCGCATCCTGGCGTGCGATGTTGCTTCAAATTCATGTTGGCATGTTTTCCATTTGTTTTCGCAGTTCCTGATTCCATTCTGTCAAGATTTGTTGCGTAGGTTTTTGTGGATGTTACTCCTGTAGATTCTCTTTTTTTTCTGTCTGTGGTTGCATGTTTTGCATGGTAAATAATATGAATCGGATTATCTTGCCTGTTGTCTACGTGCTTGAAGCGACTCTTAAAATAACCAAGTAAATATGTTGAATATCATTTTAGAATAACATCAAAAATAAGTATATGTACAATTTCAGACTTCCAGCCGAAGCGTACATTTCGACCCAGATAAGTATTCTGATAAAAATAAACAAATAAAAATAATGTAAAATGTTTTCCAGAACTTTGGCAGATCACTGTTTCACCACAATTAACGTGCACGTGCACAACGGCATGTTTCATAGTGCATCTTACATATGCATGTACCATTAGGCTTAACAAGACCCGATGAACTTATTAGTAAGTAGTTTAGTTTAAATAAAGTCGACCCTGAGATAATGGTTCAAGTTACAAACGATTGGCCCTGAATAAATGCAGTGGGCATACCGAAATGAGCTATACCGTCAACACTATGAGTTTGAAAATGGGATACCACTATAAAAAGAAAGCAATTCCCTCTTGGGGATTGGTTAAAATACAATGGTAACGAAATAAGCGACCTATAAGATTGTTTGTGAAATGGAATTTAGTCTTTGAGACTCATTGCAGTCTTAGGGACCCTTTATATTGAATTTTTCGACCTAGCTATACTGCACTAACTCCACGGGGACTCCTGCTGAATGCAATCAGATTAACAGATAACGCGCCTCTGTTTTGTTTCCAACGCACTTATATAATCACCATTTTTAGTCTACTCAAGAGTGGGCGTGACAGTCCGTAAATCTGATTGTAATCAACCCTAGTCCCCAATGGGTTGGTGCGCATTACCTAGGTCGACAAAATTCATTGCGAGCGGTCCCTTAGCAGACAATGTTGTGTTGAAAGCCTCATAGACGTTATTGTTAATATTGTTATTCAATTATATTTTTCATGCTATGGTTCATGTGACTGTTAGTGTTACTTTTTATGACATTACTTACTGCACGTTACGGTTCGTGAACAAACTGTGAAACTAATCGGTCTGGGGCATCATGTAATGTGTGTGTGAGGTGAGTGTATAGGTGCGTGTGGCTGCGTGTGGGTGTGTGTGGGTGCGCATGGATGCGCATGGCTGCGCATGGGTGGGTGTATGTTGGTGTGTGTGGGTACTTGTTTGCGTTAGCTCTTCCCACTCCGGGTAATGCCAACCAGGGACATATTTTTACATGTACTTCTGTATGTGACCCTAAGATAATAATTTGGCAAGGACAAGAGGCCGCATGGCCGTTTTGTTTTTTAAAAGATGGGGATGGCAGGAGGGTACAGGTGTAACGAAACTGAGGGTCGGTACCTGTACAACAGAAAGTCCACCCTCCATTTAGTTATAATCGTTAGGGTTAGCCTGACCTAAGTGGTTCAAAATTTAGGACGAGGATTAACTGTACAAATGAATGGGAAGCGGACTCTCTATCAAGGGGGACTCTCTATTACGTTACACCTGCCCTTATTTTTATATACTCAGACATCTGAATGTGTCAGATAAGCGTGTCTACGAACAGTATGTTTCATGTGATGCAACTATATAAAACTAGTAATTAAAGGCGCCAGTTTCACACAGTGGACAAACAATGGATCAGATTTTAAAAAATGCAGGCATTTTCTCATTTTCTTGTTCGGAATCAAGATAAGTCGACTGCTTATAGACGCCTTGAGTTGGATTAACCTTTGAAACTATGGGGAACTTTTCGATCAAAGCATAAAGTTGTGGATTATTACATCTGTTATGACGTGATAAATGATTAAGAACAATTTAGTACTGAGAAAAAATAAAGTTCACTCAAAGCTTCCTGTTGCTTTAATGGCTGAGATGAAACGATGGATATATAATCCAATTTCATAAATACCAAGCAATAGATCAAACAGCACGCATACCACAACCATGTAACAGAAAGGAAATAAGACATTTCATGGCTATGATTACGGGCTTGTAGTTTGATAAATTGCATTACGAAATAGAAAGCATAAAAAAATGGGAATCCCAAAATAACTTTTCGAGCCGAGATAATAATAAATAATAATAATAATAATAATATATTTATTTAAAGTCTAAAATCCATAAAATATGTTCTGTAGACTTTACAAACTAAAAACTTAAAACACAGTAAGATGAATTGAATTAATAAAATTATGACTTAATAGTCTGAGTTAAGATAATGATGTCCAGTTAATATTTCCGAGTTATAAAATGTTCTTTAATAAAATTTGTGAAAAAGGTATGTTTTTAAAGCTTTTTTAAAATCCTTCACTGAGCTAATGCTTCTCAAGTCTAGAGGTAATTTATTCCACTCATGTGGTGCTGCGTACTGGAATGATTTTTCGCCAAAAGATTTTAGTCTTGCGTTCTGTGGTTTTAGTAATAATTGATCCTTAGATCTTAAGGTACGGTTTGGTGTGTAATGAGATACAAGATCACAAATAAAATCTGGTGCAAGTCCGTAAAAAGCCGCATGAGCATGAGTTAAAAGTTTGAATAAGATCCGGGCGTTTACAGGTAGCCAGTGAAGTTGTTTTAATATCGGTGTCATGTGATTCTCCATAGAAGTTCGGGTAAGAAGACGTGCTGATATATTTTGAATGCGTTGGACTTTCTTTGTTCTTTCTATGCCGCATCCATAAAGCAAGGAGTTACAGTAATCAAGCCTTGATGTTACTAGGGCATGAATGACCGTGGCAGTGGCAGAATCTGTTAAATTATTTCGTAGGGAACTGATGTTTCTTATGTGATACAAACAAGATTTTTTCACGTTGGCTATCTGCTTGTCCATGTTTAAAGTAGTATCAAAATACACCCCCAGATTTTTTGCATGAGGAGAAACCCCAACTATTGCAGATCCAATTTGTAGAGATAGTCCTTCAGCTAAGTGTTTTGAGTGTGGTTGAGTGATGACCATGAATTCGGTTTTTTCATCATTTAATTTTAGTTTACTTTTGATCATCCATTCTCGCAAATCTGAAATGGCATAGGTCATTCTAGTTATTGCATCTCCAGGCTTAAGAATATCACAGTTAAGGTACAACTGGGTGTCGTCTGCATATATGTGATAGCCAACTTGATGATGTCGTAGTATAGCACCCAAGGGTAGTGTGTACATGCAAAATTTAATCGGTCCAAGAACGCTGCCCTGTGGAACACCAAAAATCATCTGCTCAAGATCTGAAAGTACACCGTTGATGGATATCTGCTGTGTTCTACCAGTAAGATAAGACCGTAGGAGAGACAACGCCTTGTCCTTAATTCCAGCTGATTTCTCGAAGAATGATAGAAGAGTGTCATGGTCAACTGTATCAAATGCTGCTGAAAGATCTAATAGCACCAGTAAGACTGCAGAATGATTGTCAACACCAGTCAGAAGGTCATTTTTTATTCTCAGAAGAGCAAGCTCAGTGTT
>NW_019775546.1:282827-302839 GCF_001039355.2 Lingula anatina | reverse complement strand
TTTTTTCACGTTGGCTATCTGCTTGTCCATGTTTAAAGTAGTATCAAAATACACCCCCAGATTTTTTGCATGAGGAGAAACCCCAACTATTGCAGATCCAATTTGTAGAGATAGTCCTTCAGCTAAGTGTTTTGAGTGTGGTTGAGTGATGACCATGAATTCGGTTTTTTCATCATTTAATTTTAGTTTACTTTTGATCATCCATTCTCGCAAATCTGAAATGGCATAGGTCATTCTACAGTAGTTATTGCATCTCCAGGCTTAAGAATATCACAGTTAAGGTACAACTGGGTGTCGTCTGCATATATGTGATAGCCAACTTGATGATATCGTAGTATAGCACCCAAGGGTAGTGTGTACATGCAAAATTTAATCGGTCCAAGAACGCTGCCCTGTGGAACACCAAAAATCATCTGCTCAAGATCTGAAAGTACACCGTTGATGGATATCTGCTGTGTTCTACCAGTAAGATAAGACCGTAGGAGAGACAACGCCTTGTCCTTAATTCCAGCTGATTTCTCGAAGAATGATAGAAGAGTGTCATGGTCAACTGTATCAAATGCTGCTGAAAGATCTAATAGCACCAGTAAGACTGCAGAATGATTGTCAACACCAGTCAGAAGGTCATTTTTTATTCTCAGAAGAGCAAGCTCAGTGTTATGTTTTGCTTTATAAGCCGATTGCATTTGTTCCACCAAGTTATTCTGTTTTAGATGGTCAAATAGCCTCGTTGCCATTACTGTTTCAACCACCTTTGACAAGAAAGAAAGATTACTCACAGGTCTATAGTGATTAAAGACATTATGATCCAAATTATTCTTTTTCAGAAGAGGTTTGATTACTGCACTTTTGAATGAGTCTGGAAATATTCCCTCTTTAAAGCATAAGTTCACCAGTTCTGTGATAGGATTTATGACAGTTGGTAGAATCTGGGTCAGCAATGTTGTTGGGATGGGGTCTAAAGAACATGATGTCTTTTTTGAACTCGTAATGATTTTTGAGACTTCGGTTACAGTTGTCACACTGAGATTATGATGAGCCTAGAGATTTCGATCCATCTATTATATTCACTCTGTTCATCTTTTCATGAATCACCGTTGACTTCCTATAATTGTCAGTTCAACTGCGAAAAGACATGCCCCCTGCTTCAATATAAAAGGGATCTAAATATTAGTAGCAATGTTCAGTAGAATGAAATAGAAAGTCCATTTTATTACTTCCGACAAGGAAGTAATGTTTGTGGTCCCGCAAGTTAGTTACATATAGTTAGCTTTTGAGTCTATCTGTTAGAAGTATTATGCAAAAGAAAAAAAAAGAAAAAAAAAACAAAAAAAAAAAAAAAAAAAAAAAAAAAAGGACGGATTTAGACGAAATATTCAGGGTAGGTAACAAATGGACCAAGGAAGATCTGATTAGATTTTGGGGATGGCACGGCCTACCACTGAGGCACAAGCAGTGATAATTACGTCTTTGGCCTATTTTAGTGGGGCAGCTCGTAGACGTATTTTACAAGCTGTGTCCTGACCTATTGCACTAACAGTAAGGCCATGTAGACATTGATTGATTACCTTGGCAGGGCTAAGAATGAATGTCAGAGGTCTGCAACTCTGTAATTGCTTTTCTAGTTTTCTTATATTATGACTAAAATTTATAGAAATATTCATAAATTTTAAGATGTAATATGAATTAGCCTGGTATTGAACTCTAGGGCGTGCCTTACTAGAAACGGCCGCTATACCCGTGTATGAGACTATCAATAAAAGAAAGGAAAGCCTTTGCGGGGAATATATTTCCTTCGATTGAACATATGCCAGATTAGATATGTCGCAGCTGGCTTAGAAGTGAACATTCTATGCCAAATAGTTGTAACATGCATTTGTTTTTTTGGCTCGACATCATGAAGCTAATAATACACCGTAAACCATTACCACAACCCACGACCAACTGTAAGATAACAGCTCATTTCACTGCTTGAACGTGCCGTGCAGGAACGCTAGAGAAAATATGTAAGCTGCTCGTGGAACATTAATAGCTTGCCCGTGCTGCAGGTGTAACGCTGCAGTCGGTGGATTTCGCAAATGGAGAAAGCCTGTCGAGGCAGAGATCTTTTACGCGGATCCACACCAATGTTCACCAGTTAAACTGGTCTTTATGTGTCCTTGGATTTTTTCTTTGAGCGCCTTTACGTAAATCGGACACGAACCATGGAATTTCGGATTGCGTTTTACGAGGTATAAAATGTGTCATTACATAAACAGAAAAAAAAAACCTTTCATTACACCAAGTTGTGTGGGTGAGTTTCATTCTCGAATTAATGTCGAACTGATTGTTTTAGTCTGCGCTGTTCCAACTGGTTAAAAAAAGCTTAAAGGTGCCGCTCGTTTGGGGTTCTTGTTTGTTATTAAACGCTTGCCACCGGCACGCGCTTCTGTTCAAATAAGCAACCAATTGAAGGTGATTGGGCTTCAAAGCTGCTCTTCAGATTAATTCCTTAAGCGACAAACAGTAGGAGAAAGTCTGTGAAAAGTTTCAGCTTTACATTAAAGAAAACTTAAGCACGGGCCAGCACGAAGGTCGTTTGAGCCTGCAGAAGAGGTGTCCAAAATGTTTCTTTCGCGTTTGTGAAAAAAAAGAACAAAGAAACGCCAAATGCAATTAAGACTCACATATTGGTTTAAAGGCAACATAACGATTTGTTACGTTTTTTTTTTCTGTATGCTTTCTAGATCTGCTCAGTGAAATAAACGTTTTGTAAAGGGTGAAATCTGAGAGAAATTACGTGAAGACGTGCTGTTATTCCCCCGATGAAAGCATCCATCTCGCTCTAATTTAAGATCCGGAAAGCACACTGTGTATTTTAATAGAGGACCATGATGTGTAGAATGCAATGAGAATACCGCATTACTGAAACGATTTTAGTATACACCTAATCTTGAGGAGGTTAAGAAATCCTAACACCTACATGTACCGGTAACATAAGACTCCAGCATAAAAAGATAACCTTTAAGATGCATTTGAAGGCATTTATTTTATTATTATTTTTTTTTGCTACAAAAGCCGACCAAATACCACCATGTACCTGTAGTTTCTAACACTAGAACTTGGACAGTGTTGCTGTGTTCTATAATATAAGTAAATGAGAACATGCTCGTTTACTTGAATCACAGTTTACCACCGGGACAAAATTCTTCCCACCATCACGATATATTCATAAATAATAGAACAAATCACGCTAAAACCCCATGCACCTTAATAGAAACATTGTATTCTTCTCTCGGTGGCACATTAACCAAAATCATACTTGACAACCCTTTTCGGGGTTTCTTAATGAAATGAAAGAGCACTAAGTCGGAAAGATAAATGGTTCCGGTTAAATCTCAGCTGATTATCAGCTTTTTAAGACACAGAATAAGGAAATAAAAGAAATCGAAAAATGAGAAAACGCGAAATTGATTCAATCCATCATAAATTCCTTCCTTGTTAGACTCTGCGCCGTACTTCACCAGTGGCCACCAGGCTGGATGAACGTGGCTGAATTGATTTGATCTTATTAAGCTTTCCGTATCGCGTCCCGCTGAGGACGGTCATCGATGCGTGATAAGTGGACGGTGAACGGATAAGGGGAAAACACGCCGGCGTTGATTCTAATGTCATCTGTTCGGGTTTCTCTCAGAGGAGGCGATAGAGAAAACACATTAATGCTCTTTCTAAATGTCGTATATGTGTCCAGAAAACCACTGAAATGCACTAAAATAAGCCCATAACCGTATATCATAATATTGGCCAATCATGTCCATGATCATGTTAATTTTCCATATAATTTATTGTATAACTGTGTATTCATTTCAAGAATTGCTGTACATAAATTGTATTCAGTGGGTAGCATTTTGGAGGGAATATTACGTACCCTTTACCAGGGCCACAGATTGATTTTTTTTACCAGATATTTACAGATGTGTCTCTAGATAAATGATGGTATTTTTCTGCCCTGTGCAAGTCAGATAAAAGTGCACGCAATTATCTGCGACCCTGGTAGATCGTACTTATTTTGGGTCGGGGTGAGCAGAAATGTGGAGATGCTTAGTACAAAGTTCAGCGAGGAAAGCCAGTGCTCAGTGAATGGTCAATTGAGGTCAGCGTGTCCTTCTCGGGTCAACTGCAGTTGCAAAGGGTGGATAAAATTGAGTCAGCCAAGATTTACGACGAATCAACTCATTTCTGAGAGAGCAGAGGCCTTTGTATAAAAGCCAGTATATTCAGCAATTTTCGTGTAATTTTTCATAGAGCTCCCCCCCCCCTTTAATTGACACAATTTCAGAAATGACATCGAAACTAGAACAAATTCATATCCAAAGCGGACTTTTGTCGATCTAAAAGGTGGTTCATTTGACGCTCTCGGGTCTCCATTACTACCCCTTGCCTTCTGCCCTGACGTCAAATGTTATTAAAAACAGGAGATAAGGAACCTTATAAAAAATAAAAAAAAAAAAAAAAAAAAAAAAAACAGGTTCTGTGAGCGTTCGTCCTAAGTACAAAATCCAGCAATTTTCAACGTCACAAACACCCCGCCACGTTAACATGCGTCTTGGTTATTGCCAGCAAAAACATTGCAATCATCGTTGGAAAGGTTCTTTTTACCGAACAATATGACCTTTTATGAGCATTCTCTGTTAGATGGTCGATCTGATGCATCAGCCGCGTTTATAAGATTTATTAAATACACGCAATGCAATTCAATCCTTTATAAAGCAAATGGATGAGTTTTTCTCGATATTTCAGCGTTTTTCCTTTAATCCCCCATGGTACGCCATATCCAAACCCACTGAGAGAGATACATGTATAATCCATAAACTCGTTCTCTATTTCTACATTTCTAATGCGTATTGACACTGGAAGTCACCAGTCTGTATCTTCATTAAGCGATAAGCTATGAAAGTGGTTTCGGATACGGTCTACCTAGACTCTAAAAGAATCAAGGCAAAGAAAAAAGTTTCCAGGAACATTGAATTTCCTGATAAAAAAATCTCCCAGCAAACACAGAACGATTTGTAACATTACAATTAATTTACAGTAAGTTTATATATATATATATATATATATATATATATATAAACGTTATGTCAACGTTATAATAACGTCCAGTGTTTGCTTGGCTGACGCCTATTGCGTGTATTCAGGTTTCTATCTAATAACACTTACCGTCCGTGGGGTAAGGCTTATTCAGGACAGTTGTCGCACATTTGAAGTACGCTGCTTTCAACCCAGCCACGTCATCAACGGTGTTTTCGTATTGTCTGATCACGGCAGGGGTCTCGTCCAGTGACGGCTGAGCCTTGGCTGTACCACTGACAACAACATTGGCCACATAACTGTCATTAGTTTCTGAGCCGCTGCTTGTGTCGTACCTTGTTTCGTTTTTCGTTTTGTACATCGTCAGGTGAGATAGTCATGTACACACCACAATTGAATCCGGTATTTTTCTTTAAAAAAAAGATAAGTGCTGCTTGATAAACGTTAATGTTCTGCTAGTTTGGCTCCTCTTTTCCAAGATTGTACATTCACTTGTTTAGGAAAATTTTATACCGTCTTGCACGTTGAACACTAGTTTGCAGTGTCGTTTCGTTGAGTTCTTTCGATTGTGTGGTGTACAGAAGCGAGTTTTAGAGGTCCATACTCCTCCAGTCTAAAAACAAATATGTATTAGAACTGTGGAGCCCATGCGCATGTAATAGTCCCCGTAGACACCCATCCTGTTCGTATAATGGACTGACATGATATAACTAACTGCGTTTTTCTCTGATCGTCTGTCCGGGGAATTGAGGATGAAGATCGAAATTGTCTTAAGTCACTGTTACAATCCAGTGTGCACTTTTTTCATCCAACTCAATCAGCCTTCTGGTCTCGTCAAAGTCAGCTTCGTGGTTTGGTTGAAATGCGCTCAGGTAGCATACTTATTGGTTTCTTTTTTTTATGCCGTCGATTTAAAATCGAGGAAGCGGAAGTTAATGAGGCTACCACAGCGAGGCTACAATGTACGAGCGATTCCAGTCGCTCTTCTACATGCAGATACACTTCTTGGCTAACTGTGTATGTACTTGTCCTGACAAGGCCTCAGAACTCTGAAATGAAAACCACTAAGGTCATATGATAACGCATTTTCTGCCTGTACCACACTTAATCGAGCAGTCTGTTCTTTTTCCATAACTCATAACCTTTACGAGGATAAAATCAATTCCCGAGAGTGTGAATGGCATGTGACCGGAAAATCAGCATTTTGATTTACGGCTCTTCTCGAACAAGTGTAAAACTCATCCAGTAACTAATCGCAAAAGTTAATCAATATGATGTCTTTTTCAATATGAGTTTAAGTAGCTCCGATATTAACTTAAAATTTTCGAACACGTTACGTCTTCAATAATGATCATTTTAATTCTCATAAAACGTGCTTTTCGACATGATGATGCATTCAAATATTTGTGTGTATCAGTGGCACAACAATAACTTGAAAAATATCATAAATTCATTATGTTTGATCCCATAACTAATTACTACATGTCTTCTGCAAGACGTGGATAAGAGCTCTTCTCTTCACTAAGATGAGTTAAAATAGTGATGTCTTCTGTTAGCCGCATAAAAGTACATCATACGGACATGCACAATTTTCCTGATTAAAACTACCGTGCAGCGGTCTATTAGAATGCTGTGCGTCAACTTGTCAAGAACTGTTTGCTGTCAAGTTCCATTATGAACAAGTTGTTTTACCGGGCAACACGAGGCCGCCCACTGCCATGTAGTGCTGTTTGTTGAAAATTAACTGGACAACAACGAAGATGTATAATCTGCAGCTGTCAACGACAATTTTTCAGTTATAGATCACCGGAAATAAACTCTCTTATTCCTCGATCAAAAGTGTAGAATTATAATCACATTTGCCTGGTGCAAACGTTACGATAATAAATAAACAAATAAATATGAAAAGTAAATAAATAAATAAATAAATAAATAAATAAATAATACTGAAGACAGTTTTGTTGCCTTATTTGAGATTGCAGTGTATGAGAAATACTCGTTTACCATTTGACTCGAACAGACGCAGTAATCGATTACGTAATAGTTCTCAGCTGCTTTGAACCTTTTACGCGTCATAACCTTATTAGACTATATGGTGTGCTTTAAGAGGTTTAGCTAATTTTAACACGGTCGAATTCACGTTGCAAAATTGCTGTAAAAGCTAATGGGTTATATTCATAATTGTAAAACCTATAAAAGTGTCTCGGCGACGGTTTCATTTAGCATAGCCGTCACAACTGTATCTAAAAATTTGATAAGTTATTTCGCTTGTCTATTGCCAAAACCCTCAAAAAGAAGCGTGCGCTCTGAGACGCTTAAAGTTGCAATATTGATGCCTTAAGTGCTGTGGGGGGTCCAGTGGATTTTTGGTAGCAACTGGTACATAACGAAACCAATTATTGGGAAGACACTTGGGACATTTTGTCTTCAATATATTCATTTTCTTAATCCCTGTACCTGAAGCCGCTGGGGTATTGACATATTCTGCTGATTCATGGTGAAATTATTTACACTCCATTCTTGACAAAAATGAATATACTGTATTCAGTGATACCTTATTGTGAAAATAAATAAATAAATAAATAATGTTTCTTTAAACATTCTTTCGTGTGCGTGGAACATCGATCTTGATCAGTCCCTTTTGCTACATGTATGAACTCATTAATCAAACTATAAATGCCCAATTAATAAAACATTCATTTTAACACCTTTACCTTGAACCGTTTTCTTACTATCTGTGCATTATAAAAAATGATAGTATGTATCATTAAGAAAAAGATTAATCTACGGACCACAGCAAAAGGACATGAATCACAAGCGAAAAAAAAAAAAACTTTAGTGGAAAACGTGCCTGTGAGAGGTCGTGGCTCTTATTGCAGCTGAGAAAAGCTTTCGGTTTATTTCCCTGGATGAAGAGAACACGGCAAACTACAGTCTGACTTCAGGCACAAAATACACATGGATATTTTGTGTCCTTGGCCAGACAGTACGATAGACTCACGCTAAGGGACAGAATGTCGGTGCCACGTGCGGTGTTTCTAGTATGGGACCATTCCCAGACCTGATCGTACTGTGGGTGGATCTATCTATCTCCGAGGGGATTCTCGCTAAATTGCAATCAAGTTAAGCTGCTTGGATATCTGTCACGCGTACTGAATCTGCTAGGGAGTAATTAATTATCGCTTAGCAGCTTCAGTAGTGCCAGACGTCTGAGACGCTTGAGCTGAAGGCAATTTAGCGAGATGGATTAATCCTATTAGATCGATCTAGGTAAGGGAGCCCAGTCTATGACCCCATTCCCAGAGCTTAGATCGATCCAACTAGATTGACCTAACTCCGTGGGGGTTCACGCTAAATAGCTGTCAGCCGAGCGGGCACGAAAGTTAATTACCCCCTTACAGTTTGTAGTAGGCGGGACGGACATTTATGCCGAATTATCCGACAGTAATCTAGTGAGACTCCCCACGGGGACAGATCGAACTAAACATATGGGAATGCGCCCTATGGCTTTACAATGATACATAGCAGTTATATTCTATGACGTATGTTTATCTTTATGTTACTGATTGGATGCAACCCCTGCTACTGGGGGGGGGGTATGTGGTTGCAATAAAGAACTCTGAGAGATTCTGTTTTTTTTTTCAGGAACAAACAAAAAGCATACGATAATATAGTATGGTGGAAAATTGTAGACGGATGTAAATTGACTATCGAATGTCGAGCACAGGGCTGGGAAGATTCCTTGGTTTTGTCTTGTGACGCTTAATTCAACTGTTCTGCTGGTTTGGAGAGAGGGAGAAATGGGAACGAGGGGGGATTCTCCCAAAGCAAAGTGTAGGGGCACACAGCCCACTGCCCCCCCCCCCCCCTCACACACACACACACACCGAATCTTCCATTGGAGTACAGTGTAGACTACAAACCAGCTTCCTTTTTTAAAGTTATTTTCACAGTTGTTCCAATGCGATTTTTAATCAAATAACTCCGTAATTGTGATACTATTTTCACAAATACTATCAATTTCCTTTCATAAAAACACCTCCGTCGCAGGCATAATAGGGGAGGTATGTCTTCTAAGGTAGTTGTGTTATTAAAGCTGGTGCACGGTGACTACTTTTTTTGCCGACAAAGGATTGATATTAACGGACATATTAGCAGTGGCATTAAACTATAATGTTAAATACACATTAGGGCGACAAAAATAGGTTCATCTGCAAACACTGATTATTTGCAATTCTTTTTTTTTTTTTTTTTTGGGGGGGGGCGCAACACTTAACGCACAAGCTTTGTACTACATTGTGCGTAATGTTACACAAGCCCTTAATGTGGGAAATGTGGAAATTGTGGCTATAAAATCTACCACCCTGGTAGAGGGTACTTAATGCGCAAGTGTACAAGAGAAGACAAAAAAATAATTAAGATGAATGAATGCGTTTCATAATAATGCACAGTCGATCGTTATCTCCACAAAAATTAGGCAGACATTTACACCAGGGGAGTTTTATTGTACCATGGGAGTCTGAATTTGTCTTTGAAGTGGGTAAAAAGCATTACTTATAGTATGGGTCAGTGGGTCCGTCTTGCGCCATTTGCCTAATGGTTGTAACATTCCTATTAGCTAGGAAGGGACATTATATACGCTACTATGTCTCTTATTTCCATTGTAGTAAATATTGAAACGCGAGGCCTGGGAATCGAGGTAAAGCACAAATGCTGCCAAGATTAAAGGGTTATCGTGTACTTGTGCCTCACGGGGGATTATTTTCCACACTTACAAGTACGAAGAGATTTCGAAGTGCAATGAACTTTTTTACTCACTGGTTCTGTGTGCCTCTGTTAGTAGATCTCAAGTGATTTTTTTTACGGGATCATGCCTACTATCTCAACCATGCTAAAATTAGGCGCTTATAGATTGCTAATCTATGGGCGCATTCGGATTCACACGGCGTACTAGCTGGGTCGGTCCAACTCTGCATGGGATTTTCGCTTAAGTGCAATCAGCGGAATCCGCTTCTGTTCGAGGAAGTGTGACAGATAATTTTAATTTTGATTGCACTTAAGCACAAATCGCCCGCAAAGTTGGGCAGACCCAGCTAGTACAAGTACGATGCGTGGATCTAAATGCGGACTTTGGCTACGTACCCTTGAAGGAAACAATGCTGTACAGAAACCACGTCAACATATTCCCCTATATGTGATGTAAAAAAATAAGCTTTATTTTTCTCAAGCTCTCGTGCATTTGTCTAATTGACTACTCCAGGGCAAAACATTGCTAGTAATTACTTTATTTTCCCCTCTACCATACCTCTGACGAAACCTTTGTTCCTCGAGTGACATTAAATTACAGAATTGTATGTGCCAAAGATTCTAAGGTACCTGGTTGGATAATACAGGAGAAGGTGTTACACGCAAAAGGAAGATTTTTCTCTTGAGGCAAATGTCAACCGATGTTCAACCTTGGACGAATATTCGCCCAAGGTTCAATTTCGAGTACGATTTTCAGCTCTCCCAACCCCGCAGCCATTTTTTCTATTTCCTCCCCCTACCTTCTTAAAGTGTGTTATTACAAGTCTGCATAAGTATCACGAGCAGAAATTGGAAGTGTGACAATACGAACGGGAGAATAAGTCGGGCAGATAAAAAACTGAAGAACATAACCTAATAGTAGGACGCCGTCCAATATACTAACGCTTAATGCAATAACAAGATACATGTATATATTACAGTGAACATGCATTCGTGGCACTCTGGCAGCATTACAGGCAGTTACTCTCCCCTTTGAATAATGAAGATGTATTAAAGATACACAATGTGGCATACTGTGGTACACCTTGACATAACTTAATAAAATTTCAACACTTTCTCTTAGTTCTCCAGGAACTGCATAGGCAAAAATGGTCTCAGAATATCGACCTAATGATCCGGTTGAAAGCTCTAATTTCTTAATGTTTGGTCAGTTCCCTGATGCAGGGGCGGATCTAGGATTACTGGAAGGGGGGAGTCCAGTTTTTAGGAATAACAGGCCGCGGATGCAAAGCTGATTCTGCCCCCCCCCCCCCTCCTTGGCGTGGGGTTCGGGGCCCGCTGAAGGGTTTGGGAAAATGTTGGTATTTTTAGAGGGTGAACAGTACCATTTGGAACGGTTTTGAAATTTGATTCAGATTGTCAAAATTCTAATTTCAAGAGGGGGCCATTGGTGTGATTTTTCCAGAAATCGAAGGGGTTGGGGGGTCAGGACCTCCCTTACACCTTTTCAATTCGCCACTGTAAGGGGGATTGAGTTGGACGAATTGAGCTCGCGACGCTTTAAATTAGATAATCAGAACTCGAAAACACCCACATAGATCTCAGTTAACTCAATACTTCGCCATAGGTTATTATTCAGTGTTAAAGATTGCTGACACTTCCAGGAAAATAAATGTTCCAACTATATGAAGGTTGAACGCACATCGCTTGTCCTGAATTAAAATGCATCACTCACGATTTTAGAGCCATTTTTCTTAATTACAAGATTATTATTCCCAGCTTCACTACACTCGTTTCTGTATTTTAAATTTATAATTAATCACTAAAGTTGTCAGGATTGCAGTAAAGGCAACTGGATTAAGAGTTAGTCATCGCATTGCAATTACAGAATGTGTGTGTCTAGAAAACTGTCAGTTTCATGGTAATTAAGCAGGCAATTTATATCTATTGTCTACAAAGAAATGCGCATTACTGATCGCCTTTTCACGTTCAATTTTAATTGACAATTAGTCGAAAATTGTCAAAAGAAGACGTGTTTTAATAATTTTCAACTTGACTTTGCGACTTTGAACCATAAAAGAATGCTTTCATTTTTTTTCCGCGGGGTCTAGGTAGAATTCAGAGGAAAAAGTATTTGGTTTTGATAACTCTGCATTGCCTTTAATTACAGTGACCTATTGATCGACTTAGAACCATTCGTAACAAAACCAATAGGTGTAGAAGACCGTTCTTAAATTGCTTATATTCATTCATATTTATTTATTTATTTATTTATTTATTTATTTATTTATTTATTTTTTTATTTATTTATTTTTGTTCGACTTCATTTTTATAATGACTGCATGACCTATCCATATGTAAATGTGAATCAAGTTAACAAAACGACGATAATAATTAACTAACAGACTTATTGTTCTCAAATATACATGTAGCGCCATTTCAATATATAATATGCCGCTTTAGTTAAAATGATAACAACTGTTCGTATGTGATTCATATTCCACAATGACTACATTGTAAACAACTCATAGAAATATAATAAATTCCATTTTACCATCAAAACAGCAGTTATCTTTATTATTCTGGAACCTGTGCTTTCCATTAGACCACGTGGACTTTCATAAAAAATTACTTTACCTCAGTAATAATCTCTTAACAAATTATAACAAAAAAAAAAAAAGAATATACTTTGAATGTCGGAATGGAATCAATTGCTATTGCTTATTATGGAAAAATCGTCGTTTGTCCCTGGAAAATCCGTTTTTTGACCAAAACGAACAGTTTTTATCTCCTTAACTTGGTGGATAAATAAGGTAATGTCACATGTCTAATGCAGTTTTTCAAAGCGGTACTACACCGTGTTATTGCGGTTTTTGCCCGCTACTGGTACTTAGATGTATTAGTCTCATAAAGTCCAGGGGAATTGAAATTTGATTGCACACGATATCTGTTTCGAAGGCTATTTACGTGCAAAAGCAGAGGTCAACTGTATTAAACGCGATAAAGAGATGGTTTATTGCAACCACCTTGGTTTTCAGAACTGGACTGCTCACATAAATCGGTGAGTCCGCCGAACTTTATATTTTAGTGCCACATTCTATACCAGTGGACTATGGTTGGGTTCCCACAGATTTATATCGATCCATCTGGATCGACATAACTCCGCTAAATTGCTGTCAGCTTCCGGGAGCCGAGCGCGCACAAAAGGTAATTACCCCCTTACAGCTTTTAGTAGGCGGGACAAACATTTACGCCGGTGAAGCTGACAGCAATCTAGTGGGACTCCAGGGAGGGTAGATCGATCTAAATATCTGTGGGAATGGTCTCTATGAGAGGTGCTGCCACGTAATTACGCCACACTCTTCCCCTTTTCAAGGCCTCTGGAAATCTGCTTCCTGCTGTTTGATTTAGGTAATTAACCAGGCGTGCAAATCGAAGGGGTTCCGTTTATGGGATGCTTTTGCGTCATCCCCAGGCCATTTTGATACTCAAAACTTAAAAGTTGCCAAGCTCACAAAGTGCACGTATACAGATTGGATCGCTTAATTATACTGTTCGACAAGAAAAGGGAAAAATAGTCACGCCTCCTCCTGTTGCCAACGTACTCTAATAATCACCAGCTATTTCTACATTCTACTTTTCGCCAGGAGGCGCGTTAATCTGTGTAAAATAAATGTGGGCTTGCATTTCTCGTAAATGAATGATCATAGCTTTTTAGTAATTGTTTTTTTTAAGTTATCTTAAAATATATTCACTATAATGTACCGGAGTTGGCTTCTTTGACTCGGTTATTTCAATGCAAGGTGTGCCATCTTAATTGAGCTTTTGGCAGGAAGAGTTTGAATGTGGATGTGAAATCATGAAACGAGATAAATTGTCTTCCTTTTCAGTGAATCTATCATAAGTTAGCAGTAGTCTTTTGGGCATCCTTTCCCAAGCAGGAAAAAATAAAGTGGATAATGTAAAGGGCACGTTATTTTATTTTTTTTTAGCAAATTTGGGTGACGTTAAGGTTAGCTTCCCCCCCCCCACCCCCAAAAACAAAAAAAAAAAAAAAAGAAAAAAAACAGAAAAAAAACAGAATCGCAAACAAGATTGCAATAAACGGTATCTGTCAACTAACTTCCATGGAAGAATCTGGCTCTCCAATAAAAATGAGTATTGTGTAAAAAAATCTTCATTCAGAAGAGAAAAAAACGACGAAAAAGCATGCAAACGGGAAATGCATTTACTGGTCCGTAAGTACATCAAGTACAATGACATTGAAGGGTGTCACATAGACATATATAGGCCTACATGTAGCTGGGGAATAACGTGCAACAGCAGGTTGGCAATAGAATTATCAAATGACAAGTGCCAATAAAAAGGAAAACAGGGCCCGTAGCATGCAGACGGACAATCTCTTTTCTGTCAATTAATTTCTTTTTTATTTTCAAACTTTGTCACTCAGTTATGTCAGTCACGCAATTATTGTATAATGACAAGTGACTGATGAAGAAAGCAGAACGACGTGCATGCATGCATATTTGGTACACAGATGAGCGGGCACCATAGTGATTCTGGGGTTAACTACGATGCGTCATTTCTGTACATTCCTCATAGGAAATTATGTATAATTTGAGCTGCACAATTATCAAGGGAAGAGAGTCGCGATACAGTGGCCTGTCATATTACGAAGCAGAAAATTGCAACAGCAAAAAAAAAGGAATACATAGATAGATAGATAGATAGATAGATAGATAGATAGATGGATGGATGGACTATTGGAAAAGACGCGTGTCCCTGTATGATCCACCTGTGTCTGTTTAAAGTATTCCCTCTTTACTGCTACAAACATCTCAACTTCTCACGTATAGACACGCAGTTTTAGCAGCGCGTGAGAACCAATCAGTACTTTGCTAATATAATGCAGAAATTCCTGGATTTTTTCTATTTCCAAGAAACTTGACTGAGACTGAGGTGATAATGATCAAATAGAGCTGGAACTCTTTAAAACAATGAAATTATTAACCATCATTGCACTGTGGTGTTTTGTTTATAGTAAGCCATGATGAAGCACAATTCGGGTAGGGAATATTTTCGAGATAAAGATTTTTTTCTTTTTACTGAAAAACCTAATGAAATTCAAAGTTACATAATCAGCCGATAATAAAGAGGTGTTTCAATTTCTTGCCTGCTGAGACCAGTCAAATTGATTCTTTCTTTTTTTCCGCCGGGACGGTTGAAAAGAAAATGGAAATAGAATTGAGCAAACTTCTTCATGCAAAAACAAACATATTTAAGTTACACACGAAAAACAATCAGAATTGCAAACACGTTTGCAATACAAGTAATCTAGAGATGATAATCTGCATTCGGAAGAGGAAATATAAGCAGAACAAAAGCAAAAGCATGTAAACGGGAAAAAAATTTACTGATTCGTAAATACATCAAGAACAGTGCTATTGAAGGATGTTACACATAGACATATAAACCCATATACCTAGGTCGTTACATGCGCCAGCTGGTTGGCAATAGACTTATCAAATTACATCAAATTACAAGTGCCAATAATGAGGAAAACAAAGCCACGAAACATGCAAACGGACAATCTCTTTTCTGTCAATTTATTATTTTAATATTTTCAAACTTTGTCACCGAGTTATGTCAGTCACGCAATTATTGTATAATGACAAGTGACTGATGAAGAAAGCAGAACGACGTGCATGCATGCATGCATATTTGACATACAGATGAGCAGACTTTATAGTGCTTTTGGGGGCCAAATACCGTACATGTTTGCAGTGTGGCTTCATCCCATTCCTTTTAGGAAAATATGGATAATTTGGGAGGCACAATTTTCACGGGAAAAGAGCCGCTATACATGCCCTGTCATATTACGAAGCAGAAAATTGCAACAGCAAAAAAGATAGATAGATAGATAGATATTATGCATGTCATGTATGGACACGCAGTTTTAGCAGCACGTGAGAAACAATCAGCACATGACTAAGCGGAAATTCCTGGATTTTTCTATTTCCAAGAAAATTGCCTGAGGTGATAACGATAAAATAGAGCTTGAACTCTTGAAAGAAATGAGATTATAAGCCGTCATCGCACTGGGTGGTTTTAAATCGTACATGTAAGCCACGGTGAAAGACAATTCGGATTTGAAATATTTCCCAGATAAAGTTTTTTTTTTTCTGGAAGACGTAATGAAATTGTAAGTTACATAATCAGCCGATAACAGAAGGATCTTTCAATTTCTTGCCTGCTGAAACCGGATAAATTGATTCTTTTTTTTTTTTTTTCACCGCGACAGTTGAAAAGAAAATGGGAATAGAACGGCGTAGTCCTTTTCAGCAAAAACGAATATCTTTAAGTAACACCTAAATTTCAAACTAGTGTATAAAAGAGATATCTCGATTGCATTTTTTTCTCGGTGATTTCAAAATAGTGGTCTCAACCCTCTCGTTTTATTTTATTTTATTTTATTTATTTATTTATTTTTTGGTCTGCCTCTTCTGTAAGAGGAAAAGACATGCTGAAGTGATGGAAAATGCGATATAAACCCCAATGATTTTTACCAGGCGGTATGTTACAGAAAAGGCCAAAACTGTTATCGTCCCAGCAAATATAGGATTAAACGAATATAATTTTAAACGATTCTGCCAAAGTTAACACTAGCAGATCATTAAAAATAGTTTTGCTTAATAATCTGCATTCAGAAGAGGAAAAATAAACAGGACACAAAAGCATGCAAACGGGACATATATTTACAGGTCCATAACTACATTAAGAACAGTGCTACTGAAGAGTGTTGCACATAAACACATATACCTAGGCCGTTGCGTGCGTCAGCCGGTTGGCAATAAAATTATCAAATTACATCAAATTACAAGTGCCAATAATGAGGAAAACAAAGCCACAAAACATGCAAACGGACAATCTTTTTTCTGTCAATTTATCCTTTTTAATATTTTCAAACTTTGTAAACGGAGTTATGACAGTCACGCAATTATTGTATTATGACAAGTGACTGATGACGAAAACAGAACGATGCATGTATATGTGGAATACAGATGAGCGGGCACCATAGTGCTTTTGAGAGCTAACTACGTAGTGTAGCTTCTTTGCATTCCTTATAGAAAAATTTAGATGAAATGAGATGCACAATTATCGCGTAAAAAAAGGTCGATACAGTCCCCTGCCATATTACAAAGCAGAAAATTGCAACAGCAAAAAAAAAAAAACGATAGATAGATAGATAGATAGATAGATAGATAGATAGATGGATGAATGGTTGGATGGATAGAAAAGGCGCGTGTCCCTGTATAATTCACCTAAGTTGATTTGAAGATTTTCCTCCCAACTGCTACAAACTTCTAAACTACTCCTCTTGTGCATGTCAGCAATGTGCGCCGTGTAAAGGCACGCGGTTTTAGCAGCACGCGAAGACCAATCAGGACTTGGCTATTGCGGAAATTCCTGGATTTTTCTATTTCCAAGAAATTTGACTGAGGTGATAACGATCAAATAGAGCTGGAACTCTTGATGGCAATGAAATTATAAACCGTCATTGCACTGGGGGTGGTTTTAACTAGTAAATCCATGATGACAATGCAGGTTGGGAATATTTTCGAATTAAATACTTGGAAAGTGTGATGAAATTGTAAATTGTATAATAGGCTGATAATCGAGGGATGATTCAATTTCTTGCATGCCTGAACCAGATAATTTTTTCTTTATTTCTGCCGGGACAGTTGAAAAAATGTGACTAGAACTGAGTACAGTCTTTTTTTTTTGCAAAGACTTTCCCGTTACGTTTAATCATAAGCTCTGACGCGTAGATACACTGAATGCAGATCGTTCTCTGTTAAAAAAATAGCGTCTAAAATTTCGCCCACCCTTCTTGCTATGTAACTAGCCCGGGCTTAAGGCGCATTCAGAACAACTTGATCCGCGGAATAACAGATCCACCTGTCAAATATGCCCGAACCAGGTAAAAACTTGTCGCGTTACCCTTTCATGGACACTGGATAGATTCCCCGCGGGGATCAAGCGGTAAGCTTTCAGGTAGGTCGGCCATATTTGATCCGTAGATCTGTTAGTCCGCGGATCAACTTCTGCTGTGAATGCGGCCTTAGTCTCAGTTCCCATTGCCCACGGTATAGATTTAAATGGTGTTAACGACAGATGTGTTAGAGTTGCCAGGACATTTATACTTCACAGTTCACCTCTCGTTGTTGGGGTCGATATAATCACCCTGCCGGGAAGACATTACGACTAACTAGGGAGTTAGATAGCGACGTAATTGAAGCGCTTGTAAGGACAGAGTCCTTGTTTCTCGGCCGGGGTCAGATTACAATTTCACAAAAACATACGCATACACGCACACGCACAGACACACACACACACACACACACACACACACAGCTCATTGTATGTCTTTAACTTGAGCCCGACCATATATATATATATATAATGCTTGTTAACCCAGGCAAATCAGTTGCAAAAAAAAAAAAAAAAATGGCCGACACTGCTATCGCACAAATTTCAGTACATGATTGTACATGTATCAGAAGTAGCCTAAGGGCCTTCTGCAGCTAATTCAGCTGAGTGGTTGAAAGGGGTGCATATAGACTCCATGCATTCAGATCAACATTGTTGCGGTTTCTTAAGTAGCTGTTTTATCCAAACGTGCGGCAAACCATGCCAGAGAAATGCTTCCGTTTTTTTATTGGAAAATTAGATGTGATATTCAGTCTGGTTCACACACACGCACACATACATATACACACATGCACACGTGTATGCACGCACATAAGCGGGCACATAGACAGCACACACACACACACACACACACACACACAAACACACACATAATTACACACACACACAAACTCTTTCTCTCTTTTCTCACACACGCACACACACACACACACACACACAGAGAGAGAGAGAGAGAGAGAGAGAGAGAGAGAGATGTACACAGATTCTTCTGATTCAGGTTGGGCGTATTGGTGGCACACCTCAACCAGCTTCTTATACCGTAAGATCCCCTTTCTCCCCCTCTCATCAATATAACAAGCGGAATGTCAGAAAACTAATCAATCTATTTTTCCTGCGCCTTACATAGAACATGAAAAAGAACATTAAAATTATCATTGTTCATATGAGATGATACCATACCAGCAAAATGATGGCTTTTCTGTGCAGAGGATTCGTACACTTTGACTATTTTCGTTCTAAATAAATCTGGGAATGAACTTGACTCCAAGCTATTTAGCTCTAAACAGTTTGACGTGTATTATCGAACATAATGTCTCTTAGACCTAATGACTAGAAAACAGCTGTTGAAAATAATAACCAACCGATGTTAACAGGGCGTCTAACGATCCAGTGATTGCATTTATGACCTTGTGATTACATTTATACCCGCAATATTATTGTGTCTCACAGTAACGAGCAGTTACGCGAATATCGACAAATTGATTCCATTTTTTACGGTAATTCAAATTTCTGGGATAGCTATGGGAACAATCGTGAAAAATAAGCCGCGGCCTGTCACCAGATGTAGATGATAGGAAATGAAATTAATCGATGAAGGGAGAGATAATTCCGTATCAATTAAAACCCTGCTGTAAATTACGTTGAAAGTAATGGGTGATCCAAAGTGTATTTCTATTATTTTTACGAGAGCGCCCTGATCAATCAGCGGAGAAAAAAAAAAGCGAAGGATTGAACAACAGGAGGATATGAAAACTGTCAGATGTTTCAGTCATGAGGCGTGGTGAAGAACGGTTTTTTAATGATAATGCAACACAAGTGCACTGTACAGTGTACCTCACAATATATAGTCGTAATATCTCATAGCCACACGTTAAAAGTAAAAAAAAAGCAACACAAAATGTTTTTTTTTCTCAAAAGGATGAAAAAGTTGACAAACACTACAAACACTGCAGACCACGTATTCATATGATGTTCAATACACAGTTACGCCCGGGTGAAGAAAGTTAGGGTCCGTACGTGTGACAGAATTTTGACCGCCATTAGATCCGTACAGGTCAGCGTCACACAGCGTGTCTCACCAATAAATAGGTCGAACCCTAAGAGGCCATTCAAAACAGATGATCCTCAGATCTACTGATCCGTCGATCAAATATGGTGGTCACTACATACATAAAAGCAGAGCCTACTAATCCACTGAGCCCCCC